>CM062819.1:75194587-75442952 GCA_031772625.1 Pinus tabuliformis | reverse complement strand
AAGGTTAATCCATGGAAGTGAGGAAGGGAAGAAAGAGGAAGCTTATGTTTTTCATCCTACAATCTCCATTAGTCTCTCTAATGGGAAAATCACCTTCATTTCTGTTTTTAGCCATGTTGTAAGTGCGTGGAAGGGTTCTTCTTCTTCTTCCCCAATAGGCTCTTCAAAGATCTATGGTTGTTCACCTAATGGGTCCTCTAGTTCCCTGCAATCAGAGAGGGAAGCTGAATGCCACCAAAGAAGAGGGAAGGTTGGTTGTCTGATGGTGTGGGGATATTTGGAATTTTTTTCCTAAATTGCTCTACTCCTATGAGGCATGAAAAGAAATGTTCTTTTTTTATAGGTTTTTTTCCAGAATTACTTGCAAAATAGAAAGAAAGAAGGAATTTGCAACTATCTATTGAATGAAAACAAATAAAGAAAGCAACAATTGCAACTATTTACTGATTTTTAAATAGAAAGGAAAGAAGAAATTGCAACTACTTACTGAATTTAAAACAAAAAGGAAAGCATAAATTGCAACTACTTACTGAATGTAAAACAAAAAAGGAAAGCATAATTTGCAACTACTTAGACACCTCCCGACAAAGATGCTAAAATGTGATGAGCCCCAGTGCTGCAGCAAGGATGCTACAATTCCTAGGGCTACCAAATTTACTTTATCAACACGGGTTTTGTACAAACTTGGAGGTGATAGTGTTGTATGCACAGTAGATGCAATAGTCTACCCCTGTCACTTCTCAACTCGGGCTATAAACCACTAGCCTTTTCAAACCAGTCTTCTATTGACTAGAGGAGTCTGACTAGTGACAGTGAATGTAAAGATATCTTTATGTAGAAAGTAAATGCTTACCTATTTTAGGAAAATGAAAGTGTTGAATGGAAAGTGCTATGAAATGACATGAAATTATCTAGCTAAGAATTGACACACATTACTTGCAGAAGAGAACTAATCTAACCTTGCATTCTATCATCTAGCTATCTAGACTAAGTAGGCATGGAAATTATCCTAACACTGCTATGACTGATGTATGCATGCACTAGCTATCTTCTGTTAAAATTGCAGAAAAAGAGTCTTTTGATTTTCAATTTAGAAATGTAAATGCTAAGCTAAACAATCTGATCTTTTGTAGGGGAGAAAGGCATGGAAAAGCTGGTCCAAAATGGCATTGAGGGGCATGGAAGTCAAGTGGAGGGCCTACCCTATGCTCAGATCAACATTTCTTCTCAAAATAGGCTAAAACAGGCTGCTACAAGGTTTCTTGTAGTTACTACAGGATGTCCTAGTTTACTACAAGATGTCCTAGTTTTCTACAAGAAACTAGCTGAAGGCTATAGGAAGGTAGGGAAGGTGAAATGAAGTGCTGGGAAGATGTCTGATGGTGGAATAAGGTGTAGGGAAGGTGCACAGTTCCCAAGGCTCAACCCAACACTTCAAGATGGTTGGATTTGCTCAAGGTGGCTGCCCACAGTGGCTATAAAACAAAAATTCAAATTAGGGGTTGGTAGGCCTTGGAAATAGGTGGAGAAGGCTTAGATGAGGCTGGTGGAATGAGTTCCTCCCTGCAGATCAACTAATCCTGCAACAACACATGCTCTTCTTTTCATTTATGCATAACTTCATACAAATATGGAAAAGATTAGTTGAATTTGAGAAAACTGATTTATTGATGGCTAATGATGGAATGAAATGCCTTCTTAAACTACAACAAACTCAAGAAAAAAATTAAAATTGTAGGTGCTTCCAAGAAATTATAGACAATGATCTATTTAACAAGGAATCCTAAGCCGTGCAATGATCAAAAGATAAATTTGTTTTTGAGGCTATGAGAGTGGGGCTCTCAAACCATGATCCCATGAGGGAGATGAGGAAGAGGCCACTGTCACAAGATTTTCTGATGTAATCTCTTTCACTACTGTACCATTGATCTACTTCTTCAACTAAGGGAAGCAAAACTAAACAATCACTCAAATACTTGTAAATTAAACAAAGCAGGAATAACTTCAGCAGTTAACTATGATTTTAACCTACGAATACATGTACAAAAAGAGGAACTTCTACAGCTAGGGTTAGGCCCTAACCCAAAAGCTTCAGCCCTCAGACAACTCAATGTTCAATCAAGGTAAACTTTTCATTATGATCAAAATGTCAAAAATAACATTAGAGTAACAATCACAATGTCTGAGCTCCAAATTGCCTCTTGGCTACAACACAAAGTCAAATACTAATGGAGCCCTTGGCCTTCTTATTTATACAAATTGAAGCTACCAACAACTTCCTAAAAATTAGGGAGGCTTGGCTCCCAAACTAGAGATTGACTTATCTTCAATTGTCAATGTCTTGGCTACCAATGACCTCGGTTGGCTTGGCTTCTTGTAACTCTGAGATGATGAGATCTGGTGGAGGAATCTTTGAATGATTGAGGAGTTAAGGAGGGAGACCAAATCTCCTAAAGTCCCTCTTAATTGTCCACTTCAACTTAAATTAGCCCAAAACTGCTTCAATTCCTCCATTTAATACATATTAGGCTATATTATATAACATCTCACCTTTATCCTTTTCACTAAGAAAAATATAATAAAATATGTAAAGAAATGTGAGAAAAGTTGATTTTAATAAGCTAGAGAGTGGCATTAAGACCCATATAATTTACTTATTAATGAACCTCATCAACAACCAGTAACCATCCAGTTCGTATTTGGGATTCTACATCTAGTAAACATCATGATACATATGGCATTAATCCTTTGGGAACAAAATTATTTGGTGGATACCATCTCAAAGTCTTTAAAATATATCGCCCAATCATGATTTTGAACAACACTCAACGCTTCCTAGTACAAAAGATATGTGATAAGGGGTGGAAAATATCTCTACACTCAAGGACGTAAGAATCCTTATATTTTGTGATGGGACGTGCAAAATACAACTATTTTTTTGTCACAACTCTGCAGAGAATTCTAATCAGAAAATAGGCTTTGATATCAATCCTCATCAATGGCATTTAAGTACTGGTGGGAAGGATAGACAAGTGAATATATATGACTTTGCAAACTGAAGAATGGATTACAAACCTTTGGGTTGTTTATGAAATCATTGTGAGCATAATATAGGATTTCCTCTAAATATAAGAGAAAAAAAATTCCACCAGAAGAAGTGCGCTTAGTATGAGTAAAGAAACTAACAAAAAATGGAAAATTAGCATGGACATGACAAGTTTGGACGAGATTCAAGTGAATAATTGAGGGAAAATTCACCTAGCTACAATTATCTACACAATGTTTATGAAGTATTGATGAAAATTTCAAAGCCTATCGATAGTAGTTGGATTAAATGATCGAGTTTAGATGAATGCTCCATCTCATTTGACGATTATGATGTCTACAGACATAGTTTGTGTCTCACAGAGCAGTGCAACTATACTTTAGGAGAAACGTTACGCTGAGATGTTCACAACGTTTGCTACATACAGATGAGGACCTGTGGAGTAATGGTCTTGAGCAGAAATATATACGTCAAAAATTCAGAATCTGAAGCGTTATACAGTTTACCGTTAGGATAAGACAAAATCTATGGGCAGAGAAAATTTACTGTAGTACATTATAGTACGTTATTGTACGTTATGCTTCGTATACGATGCCGCCAAGAGCATCTCATTCTTCATGCCGATGCATCTAGTTCAATATCAATACCATGTTATATGTGTCACATAGCGACAAATATGAATGAATGTTATATTTCTTGGTTTGTTTCTTAATCAAATCAATTGTTGATGTCAGTTTTCAAAGCGCATATCCATGGTAATTTGATACATTGTTTGGAATTAGAACTACGTGAGGCCCTCCATGAGGAAGGGGAAAAATAAAGTGAAACCACGTAGGAGGGGCCATATTGGTAAGTTCATTCGTTGATACCATCTATATTTGTATACAATACCAATGCATATAGTTTCATTTTCATTTCCATTCAATCGAAAACATATATACATAGCATGTCTGATCTCTAGAAAATGTTACACCGAATCTCTGCCAAAACAAGGACGCAGAAGAATTTCAAAAAATACAATTATGTGCTCAGTCAGTAGATGGCAGAACAGAGTATGTAAGGAGAAATTCAATATGACAAGGACGTTCCATGAATTGTTACACAGTCACCACTACACATCCTGAATGCGAGTGTTACATGTTGGGTTGATACTCTGAATGCGAGCGTTACATGTTGAGTAAAAATATGTCCTCAACCTATGTAGTAAACGCCAGTGAGTGCTAGAGAATGTTAAGGAATAGAAAACAATTCCAAACATCATTATATGTCATACGATAGCGGCCTACATGTCTCATGTAGAAGAACAGTTGGAGCATATTCAGACAATTGTAGTGCATCATCTCTTTACTGCGCATACCCAAGAGGAGACTGCTACAACTTCTCGTAATGGAGTCTACAGTGGAACAATGCTCTTCTTGACGCCAAATCCAATCTCTTCAATGCTCATAATGTTTATAGCTGGACTTGAATCTTTTGTCTCTCTCTACTACAACTGGTAGTGGAGGAGTCGATTCTAGAAACATAGATGAACTGAAGAAGAAATATTGAAGGATTTTATTCATATTATGGGCGCTAATGCATTGCATTAATGGAAAGTCACCTATCAATTTCATGGCATCTCAGTTGGCGTTACATTGCATCGTTTCCCACAAATTACATGAAACCACAATGCATTGAGAACTTGAAAATATCAGCATGCAGATTGTTTATGCTAGCGTATGTATTATTGAGGGTGTATATTTTATTCTCATGAAGTAAAGTTCTTATTATCTAGTGATTCGTTCATATTATTTCTTGTAACAACTTCTGTTCTTAAACTAAAGAACGTCGTGGCCTAAAGGCGGGACATATACAATTGAAAAATCGCACTTCACTTCACTGCACTACTGGGTTTTACATAAGAATGATCCACAAAACTTGGAAAATCCAAGGCCATCTCTCCTTTTCATTCATGCCTTCGGTGTAGACGGCCTCACAAGATGGGATACCTAGATATGCACTCTCAATATGATGATGTTGAGTAATGTGACTTAAGGAAGAGCACCCATATTCTTTCGCGACTTGAGGCGGGGTACACTTGCAAATTGGTCACAATTGCAGTGGTGATATCGATCACAGTCCTCTTTATCATTGACTAGAGAAGCGAATGGACTTCCTATCGGCGATAATGTTATATGCTCTAATTATGAAAGTTGACGGGAGAGCATATGTTGAAGCCACCAACTCAAGGAGTAGTAGTGTGATTTGTAGAGGTTATGATTAGGATGTGGATACTCACAGTTAGAGCAAACTATTTGTTTTTGGTCTTCAAAAGAGGGTTGGAGCTTGGCAAAGTTAAATTATGGTTGTTTTGTTGTGTTTCTCTAACATGGGTGATGTTAGCCACATCGTTTGTACCACATACATATATATATATATATATTATGTTTCGATATATTTTGTGTCTACATTGGATATATAATGTGTAGCTTACAATTTTCATTGCAGATTTCAAGCCATAGAGCAACGTCATATCATTGTGATTGGAGTAAGGTTGTATATATTGTCATTTTCCAACAATGTTTTTTATAGATTGGAAGCATTTAATGGTTGTTTACGGTAATAATATAGCATTCATATTATTCAACAACAACAACATTAATACAAGTGGTAAAGCATTATGTATTTTGTATATGTCGAGAATGATGCAATGATTGCCTTCGACAATGATAATTTTGGTCATTTTGCAATATCCACGAGTATGACACGGTCTACACCAATGCAACTGGACATATTCGATCATTTATCACTGTCTTTCAAATGAAAATGCATATTTGTACTCTATGTTGATGAGGGGATATTTTGTTACAAAACTTTCCATAAATTTCACCACAATACAAACCTTTGTAGCAATAAGAAACCACAACTTCATTGTGCCTCTCCTTTATAAAGACACAGTTTCCATCTACCAAAGGAAGAGTCATGGCTTCCCTTAGCCAAACTGTAAAGAAGAGTGACAAATACAACAGGAAACGTAGCAACAACATGATGGGCTGGGACCTTGAAGAAGGTGATCTATCATGGAAAGCTTGAAGAAGACTCATATTTTGAGGGATTCACAAAAATGGATACAGTATCTGAGCACGATTATCTTCCTGGCTTATCCAAGGAAGAGCATGACAAGGTTGCAAGAAGTGAGACAATTGCAATTCGATTGTCTAACATAGTAAACATTGTCCTTTTCACTGCGAAAGTATATGCATCAATAAAGAGTGGCTCGTTAGCCATAATTGCTTCAACTCTAGACTCGCTTCTGGATCTTTTGTCAAGTTTTATTCTTTGGTTCACTGCATTTAATATGTAGTTGCCAAATCCTTACCTTTATCCCATTGGGAATTTTGGTTTTTTATTAAGTCATGGTTAGGGTTTTGTTGTTATGGCTCTGGTTGCAGATATTGTTAGAATATATTTGATAACTTATATACAAGGAGGATGGTTTATCTTTATATGGTGATAAATAACATTGGGTTTTTGGAATTATGGTTTCAGTTACTCTTGTAAAGTTGTTCCTTGTAATCTATTGTCGAAGTTTTACTAACTAAATTGAGAAGGCATATGCTCAAGGTCATTTCTTTGATTTGGTCACTAATGCAATTGGGTATAAGTCACTTATTAGTGCACTAGCACTCATGAATCTTCCTAATGAAGCAGAGGAAATATTGACTGAAATGTAAACTTCTAGGTATAAGCCATCTCCAAACGAGTTTAAGTCTATTATTTATGCCCATGGAAGATGTGGTCCTTTCCAAGAAATGGAAGGAACTCTTAACTTATTGGAGATTTGTCGCTATCTAGTTGATACAGTAACCATAAACGTGATCCTTAGGTATTATGGTACTTAAGAGGAATTCAAAAGAATTAAGACATGGCTTAGAAGAATGCAAGTTGATAACAATGATTTGTCCATCAGGAGATATAATGCAATTGCAAATTATTTCCCTATTCTTGTATTCTTTGCACTTTTACACGAGGATGTTTCCCAATATAATGTATTTCTCATGCATGCCATGATTTCCTTACAAAGTCTTATCTCAACAATATTCTTGCAACATTTTATAGAGAGTTCTCACAACAATATTTTGTAGTGCTCTTACAATGTTGAAAATTTTTGAAGCGTATTTGGAGCAATGTTTATATGTCATTTTGGAGTAGCATTCATTCAATATGGAGGAACCCTAATAAGCCATCTAGAGTGGCATTCATTCAATGATAGTGTCAACATTGTTTATGCAGAACAAGACATTGCAGGTTATAGAGCATTAATGCAATGATGACAACTACAATAAGGACTCTTTTATAGGCTACAAGACATATGTAACCCCCTTGCCATTGATGTCAAAGGGGGAGGTAATTAGAGGAAGGAAGACACTTCACAGACTAAAAGGGGGAGGACAAATGTGTTTCCATCAATGCCAAAGGGGGAGATTGTTGGCAATATTGTCATTGATGGAAAAGGAGCAACACAAGAAACAACAATAAAAAGAAGGCAAGGTATGTAGGAGTAAGGACAAAGTAGCAACAGATACATTAATGGTTTGATAGAACATTGATGTTGGCATGTTGATGGCTTGATGCTTGGATAATCTTGTAGAGTTTGTTTAATGAAGAATTTGTGGTGACACTAATTTGTTGTTAAGGAAAGACTCTAAGGCAAAGAAAAAGATGTTGCAAATATTGTTGTGATGCATTAATGATAAATATTGGTATTTGATGTTGGCATTAGGTTGATGCATTTAATAATTACATTTGACTAAAATTAATATTGGATGGATTATTTATTTTTGTGTTCTAATATTCAAGACAGGAAGAGTTTGGAAACAAATGAGTGGAAGGCAAAGAGTCAAGCCTATTCACTTCATATTCCTATGTGGGATATAGACATCCAAAAAAATATCTTTATAAAAGATGTGATTTTGGAAGGAATTTGTTATCGGGAAATATAGTGTCTATGCAGAGCTGCTAGTCCCACTAAGGCTGGTAGCTACCTTAGAAACAAACAAACTAAAACTACTTTCGTTTTCCTTTATGAGAAATAGATAAGAGGGGAATAAAGGAGACCAACCTCTGTCTTGTGCTTGGTTCCTTGCTTGATTCCCTTCCCTTCTGATAGATCTTTGCTACTCGCTTCCTCGTCTACCTAGCTTCAAAGAGCACCTGTAGAATCAAAGCAGCATAACACTATCCAAGAACATAGATCTATTATCATAAACAATATAGGACCATATATATATTGACCACACAAATGCATATATCATCAATCATACAAGAATGTGGAGGAAAACTTGAATAGCTTTATTAATAATCAAGAATAGCAAAGAGGATTACAACCAATTGTTCTGACCCAACATCATCCTCTCAGCAAGAAAGCCCTTCTTCACCTCATGAAAATCTTAGATCACCCAACACTATGATGTTGCACCAAGAAACCAGTAGCACTTCCTTACAAGATACAAAATTCCAGCCTCTGGATCTCTGGGATGAGGGATCCATATATAGATGTTTGTAAGGGGGGTGAGTCAGCTTTTTAGATTTGATTAGTGTCCTCTCTCTGATAGTTCTTGAATCCACTTGGAGATTCATGATCTCTTACTCATTCCTGGGCGAATGCAAAGAGACAAGTGTCATAAGAGAAGTTTCTGGAAGATTCCATGATCCTCCACCTTGCAGATTGACCCTGCCATTTGTCCACTCTCACCCATCGCACCCCATAGAAGGGATTTTCAAGATGCATTGTACCTCTCGTGTGTATTTAGGTGGGATGTAGCGCACTTTGACCATGGAGCAGGTGAGATGGTCCAGTTTTGACCAGTTCTGAGCAGTTTTTCATGGAGAACTTCTAGGAGAAGATGTAATCAGTTGACCTTGTTCTTTTAGAGGTTGGAACAACACTTTTAGGGACTTAAGAGCCCTTTGTTTATGGACATTTATGATTGGGGTTTCAGTGCCCAAAAATGTCTATAACAATTGCCCCCTAAAGCATGAGGTCGTTAATCTGTTGATATCGGGTGAAATGCTTTATCATGAGGATCTGAAGTTTTTTCAAGCTGGAAGGCGACCTATAATAAGATACAATACAATACATTATCTTCATAATATTTTCATGATCTAGCTGAGGCGGGCATTCCCATGCTCAGCTTTATAAATTCATTTTCATGTACATAAGACAGACAATTGTCTGAGTGTAGACTGATGATTCCGGTAGAGCCATCATCCCTTAGGTTGGATGATTATCTATGCAGTAATGATGTACATTTGATGTCTTTATTTTCCTAAATATATATCGCAGCCCGGATGGATGAAACTAGATCCGGGGTCTTCAATCTCGTTCGATCTTCACTCAAAGTACAAGTCGATCCATGTGAGAGATGTTCTGGAGTCGAACATGGAAAGACATCGCCTGATTACCAGCCAATGATGTAAGTTGTTAACAGGCGCGAGAGGAATCACCGATAATGATGATGACCATCAAGGTACTGCAGTACAAGTCACGTGGCGTGAATAAGGGACTTGGCGTCGAACACCACGCAAAATCTTTCGGTTGAAGGCCATTGATGTAAACCTGTCACCGGAAGTGAGAAACTTGCCATTGAGGCATGCAAGCTTCAAAGTACTGAAAGGGTTGTTCCTAGATCGACTTCTTGGATAATGAGCTGATGTTGACAAGAAGTGATCCGTCATAGGAGGGCCTTAGTGAATCCCACATCAATGACATGGAACGGAGCAAATGATTTTAATGGAGGTGAAAACGATCTGGTGATATAAGGTTCAGGGTGGCGGTCATGAATGAATGGAGCGTAAATGTATTGCAGTGGGTGAGACACAGGTGAATTCTCTGAGCGACTTCTCTTGAACATATCGGTGACACTGACATGATGGATTGGTAGCGTTAACCCCAAATATGGATGGTGTGATGGACCCATGGTGATATGACCAGTGAACGGAACAACCCAACCCGACTCGGATGCGGAGTGAAAGTGTCATGTTCAAGAGCGACTTGCTACCAATAAAGTTTTTTCAAGTTTTCTTCCCAATTTTTTCCCAGTCATTGCTGACCAGTACCTCTTTATTTTTGTCAAGCTTGAGGAGGATAACATATGCTTGTTCTATAATTTTCCCTTCGAGCAAACCCATCGCTATGTTTTAACGAGCCTAGCGATAGTGAAATTCATTCTTGTCTGTATGGACAAGTTTTTCGCTATTCGGTTTTAACGAGTTTAACGACAAGGATAACTCGGTCCTTTTCAATTTTAGAGAGTCTGAAAAAGGGACATAAATAAAACTCCAATAATCCTTTTTCGTCATATAATCCCTTGAGTCCGAAAAAGTATAAAAAAATACAAAAGGGATGAATTTTCGGTACTTTTAATGAGCCGAACAAGACAAGCGCTCGAGAGGCCAATGGCTCGCCAATCTTTTCATATTTTACGAGTTAGTTGAAAAGAGCTTAAAGGAGACTCGTTTTTTGAGGAATGAGTGATAAGTTCAGGTAGCAGCTGATTCCAGGTAAGGTTTGGAATTTTCCAATCACGGCAGTGTCACAAGGATGGCTAACAGGATCACTCTTCGCATCTGTTCCTCAAAAAGGTTAAACAATCAAATGGGGGTGAATGATCAGCCAATACAGAGTGGAGGTGATGATGAGAACACGACCAAGGCTTCAAAGGCTGATGATAATACATTCACGATGGTTATTTACCGGAAATTGGTTCATTTTTTAATGAGCTTAAACTCTGGGGGAACATTTGCTCATTGCTTATGTTTATTTTTTAACGAGCTTGAATTCCGCGTTAAAACTGCTTGATCCAGTCGTATAATAAGGATATCTCATATAAAAAACGACATCTTTTCAAAGCTTTTCCCCACATCCTTTCTTTATGCAAGTTAGGAAACAACCAATCCTACGAGTTTGAAGGGTTAGAGGACCTACAAATTTAAAAAATAAATGGTCGCTCTTCGCTTGCATGCCAAAAGCTTTGCATGCCCCCAAGTATAGTGAAGTAGAGTTTCCAAGTTACCCCTCAATTTGCAAACAAAACATTTGTTTTATCGGGAAAGGCCTACCTTTTCCAGGTTACCCCTCAATTTGCAGATAAAACATTTGTTCTATCGGGAAAGGCCTACCTTCTAACAGAGGTATCTTATTCTGGTCTAAACCCACTTTCCTAAATGGACGAGTGTGTCAACCAGTCATATATCCTTTGCGGAAACCTACCCTATACCCAAGGTTTTCCTGTCGAAACAGGCCAGGGTGCATGCCCCTTGGGTTTCAGTCATATCCTTCGAATCACTCGCGCTCATCAAGAGGACGGATTAGGGATTGATGAGACATTCCTTACGTGAAAAGACCATTCAGGGTTGGTGTATGACTATTTGCTATGTGTGAACCGGGGAATGAAAGCTGGTCTACGAGCTTGACCACTCTTCCTTCATGCTGAAAACACATTACTCTAAAGAGTGAGGAGAAAATGGCTCCCATGGAATAAATATAGTCTCGTCCAAGGATTAGATTATAATCCAGGGGTTCTCGGACTACCATTACGTTCATGTGAACGGTTTTCCTTCTCAATGTTATCGGCACATTGGGAAGCATCCCTAACGGTTGACTGGTTCCTTTGTCAAAGCCTGTTAGATTTCTCATCTCAGGGAAAAGAGATGGCGAACCAAGCGCTTTCCAAGCAGTTGAGGAAAGGATACTCACAGAAGCCCCTTCATTTATGATGGTATCGGCCATGACCATTCTATATATTTGAGCAATGATTCGAAATGGTACGCTAGCCGGTAAACGGGGTCTGCCTAGTAGATTCCAATCGAAGGAAACAACCAGGTTGCTTGGAGGTGGGACCGAATAGACGGCCGAATATGACTCTGACGAACTTCCTTCCTGCGGTAAAGGAACAGGTAGACTGCCCCCATGTTCATCGAAGTCTTTGCTTACGAAGAGAATTTGAACGGTGTTGTTCTTGCTCTCTTCGGTGACTATATCATCTAAAGATGGATCCTCTGAAGGCAAGACCGGGTCAACTGCCACCTCGACCTTTTGACTTTCGTCTGGTGTGGATTCAGATGGTTTATCTTCAATGATAGATGCTTCAGCCAACCACAAGGGCGTGTCAGCCGGATTTTCAACTAGTGACAAACTCGGTAAGAGCTTCTTATATCCAGGAGGAAGCCGTAACGGTGAAACCGGACGGTCGTCCAAAACTCTTTTAGCCTCGTCTAAGAAGGGACAACGGTGGATGGCGTGATCGCCTTCACACAATTTACAAGGAAATTTACATCTTCCTTTTTGTCTAGGGGCTTCACTTTCACTAGTTGACAGTGTACTTTCAACATGATCATCAGAGGTTGATGACACCGGATTGTGCAAACAAGGAGACCAGTCCCTTAAGATCCGAGGAATGCAAGGAAAATCTCGATGATAGTGGTCTCCTTTGCAAATGACACATGGCGATTTAGGCCTGGACGGTGCAGTGTGTGGATTTTCGCTAGACGATACTTGGTTGCCCCTTTTCGCCTTCGGCTCCTTCTTCTTCTTCTCTTTCTTCTTCTTCTCCTTCTTCTTCTCGGTTACTTGATTTTTGGCTTTACCAGCTTCATCAAGCGAAGAGGAAGGAGGAGAGGAAGAATTGGATGAAGTAGAGGGTTGGGGGGTAACTCTGGTATCATTTAGTTGCTGACTTGATTTTTCAGGAATCATGGTGTTCTGAATGATAGAAGTTGAGAAGAGCCATACGACAAGCTGATTGTCAATCCTGGAAGCGACAATGTGGCCATATGGGGTGCGCCAACATCTCCCCAAGAGGAGAAAGGACTAGGATTTCCCCTAAGGGGAACTCCTTGGTTGGTGGACTCCATTTTTCTCAATCTAGGACCAACGTAGGAAAGGTGATATTTATTCCGATTAAAATAAATTTTAGACGCTTTGACACAACTTGTTTTTTAATTTTTAAGAGTTGAGAAAAAACAAAAGATGACTCTAGTCACCTTCGATTTTTAATGAGCTTGAAGTGACAAGTATTCAGATGGACCTTTTCCTTTCAGGAGTCTGAAAAGGAACCAAAGAGACTGATCTGGAAATCTAGACAGAGGGATTACCAAAACAATCGCAAAACTGCAGAATACTTTTTACGGTACGGCAGTCAATCTTCCTGAATGTTGTGTTCAGTGCATTGTGATCGATAGGGCAGCAGAGACGGCTTCCAATGGATAAAGGATAAAGCCTATTGTGGTCTCCCAATATATACTCGACGGTACGTGGGAGCACAAGTCCGTACTGGCACTTATTGTCTCAAATTGGAGGAATCACCTAACCAACAATGAAAACAACAATTACCAGGCTTTATGATGCCGGAATACGTCTCTAGCCTAGACTTCTAAATGTTGTGCGTCAGGTTCCAAAGCATTTTTAGATTCATTAAATTTATTTTACAGTTGATCTTGCTTAAGAAATTTTCCTTTCAGGTTCACCGCGTGATGTAGATGTACAATTCCTAAAATGAAATCTAAGATGATAAACAATCGTTTAATCTTCTTTTTGCAATGAAAATCCTAGCTACTAAGGAAAGAGAGATGATATTCTTTCAACATTAATCAGAGAGCACAAACTATATGCACTGTCCTAAATCAAACCAACAAACAGTCTAAATGCAAATGCACATGCATGTATTTGTTTTCAGCCTTCTTAATGTGTGAATGATAAAAAGAAAGCTAAGCATAAATCTGAATTATCTTTCAAAGCGACATTACTAACAAGTTTCTTTTCAAGACAAAATGAAGACAATGACGACACTTTGCGATTTGGAATTGAAAACTTGCTTTCGACACCTGAAAAACTACTAATTCAAATCAAATACAAGAGTAACAGTGTAGTCGACTATCAAGAATAATCGGATTCTCTTCTATGACTGAAAACGACACTTGCAACACTTTCAAATCAAGAAACGATAGTTCAATTACGCTACTTCTTTGTAAAAGAGAACTGAAAATGGCTCAAAATACATAAAAACATTTACAATTCTTTGCACAATGGAGGCGGAATAATGGAAAGGAAGGGGGTTTCAACAGAGGTGTACTGACTACAGGTAGCAAAACTCCTGAATAGAGCTGAAAAGAGTGAACATAGAAACCAAAATCTAAGAGCAGAAGAGGCCTTGTCTTATCAGCGCACCTGTAACATAGGGAAAAAGAGATGCAGTGCACCTACTACACTCGGGAAGTGCGATGCATCCAGAATCCAAAGAAGAGACAGTGCGATGGTCCAGGGACGAGACTTCAACTGGGTTCTAGGTCACAGTTTGCAGCTCAGTTCAGGGATTTAGGCCGAGCAAGTGGTAATCAGTAAATCAATCACAGGGGTAGATCTAAAGAGGTTACTAGAGCCACCACAAGGGCAATTAGAGAGCTTGTAAATCGATTGTTCAGTTCATAAACAAAACTCGGAGATAGACTGAAGCAACATTGATCTACTTTGCACTTGCATAGCAAATGCAGTTCGAAGGCTAGCTGGCTTGACTTCAGGCTCCATCTGTAAGTTTATAAAGCAAAAAAATGTGGATAAACAAACAATCTATTCGCTCCCCAGTGGAGTCGCCATTTTGTTATCAGGAAATCTAGTGTCTATGCAGAGCTGCTAGTCCCACTAAGGCTGGTAGCTACCTTAGAAACAAACAAATTAAAACTACTTTTGTTTTCCTTTATGAGAAATAGATAAGAGGGGAATAAAGGAGACCAACCTCTGTCTTGCGCTTGGTTCCTTGCTTGATTCTCTTCCCTTCTGATAGATCTTTGCTACTCGCTTCCTCGTCTACCCAGCTTCAAAGAGAACCTGTAGAATCAAAGCAGCATAACACTATCCAAGAACATAGATCTATTATCATAAACAATATAGGACCAGATATATATTGACCACACAAATTCATATATCATCAATCATACAAGAATGTGGAGGAAAACTTGAATAGCTTTATTAATAATCAAGAATAGCAAAGAGGATTACAACCAATTTTTCTGACCCAGCATCATCCTCTCAACAAGAAATCCCTTCTTCACCTCATGAAAATCTTAGATCACCCAACACTATGATGTTGCACCAAGAAACCAGCAGCACTTCCTTACAAGATACAAAATTCCAGCCTCTGGATCTCTGGGATGAGGGATCCATATATAGATGTTTGTAAGGGGGGTGAGTCAGCTTTTGAGATTTGATTAGTGTCCTCTCTCTGATAGTTCTTGAATCCACTTGGAGATTCATGATCTCTTACTCATTCCTGGGCGAATGCAGAGAGGCAAGTGTCACAGGAGAAGTTTCTGGAAGATTCCATGATCCTCCACCTTGCAGATTGACCCTGCCATTTGTCCACTCTCGCCCATCACACCCCATAGAAGGGCTTTTCAAGATGCATCGCACCTCCCGTGTGTATTTAGGTGGGATGCAGAGCACTTTGACCATGGAGCAGGTGAGATGGTCCAGTTTTGAGCAGTTTTTCATGGAGAACTTCTGGGAGAAGATGTAATCAGTTGACCTTGTTCTTTTAGAGGTTGGAACAACACTTTTAGGGACTTAAGAGCCCTTGGTTTATGGACATTTATGATTGGGGTTGCAGTGCCCAAAAATGTCTATAACAAAATTGAAGAGGTTAGAGAATGGGAAAATGTAAGAGAGTTGATTGAGCTATTATGCATTAGTTACCTCGCACATATGAAGCTGATGTGAAATAGATTTGAAGGGAAGAAGATGCAGAAATGAAGATGGAGATATGTAGAATTTATGACTAGGTAAACTAGCACATTATTATTTCTTGTTTGCATCAAGAGATGGTAGTCTCCTTTCAAGTAGTGGCTTGATAAAGATCAGGTTGGAGCTTGTTGAGGTAAAAGCCTCTTGTGGGTTGTAGCCTACAGAAAACATATGGGAATTGGAGCTTCCTTGTATTTGCAACTTGCAGAAAATTGAGGTAGTAGCCTCCTGTGGGTTGGAGCCTATAAAAAAATCAAATCTAATGAGTAGGAGCTTTCATCTACATCACAACAATAATAAATCGTGGTTTTCTCCCTTTATGGGTTCCACATATATCTTGTGTCAATATGTGTTGTTATTATGTCTTCATGTGATGTTTTAGTTTGATTATTACTTGTTCACATATTCAATCTG
Source organism: Pinus tabuliformis (assembly GCA_031772625.1). NCBI lineage: Eukaryota > Viridiplantae > Streptophyta > Pinopsida > Pinales > Pinaceae > Pinus > Pinus tabuliformis. Next base: position 75,426,717 of record CM062819.1, on the reverse strand, counting down.
CTGGTCATTATTTGTTAAGTTCCTCATGTAATGTTTCAGTTAATGAGTTTAATGAAATAAAATTAAATGTCCATGAATATGTTAAACTGATTCACCCCCCCTCTCAGTTTAGTCAAGTTTTCATTAATTTGTATCAGAGCGTAGGTCATGAGTTCAATACACACCCGACTCGTGTTAGGGAGAAGATTGTTGGACATTGGATTAACCAATGCTCCTTGTGTGTTTTACAACATGGACTACTGCCTCTCGTGGATCCTTATCTCAGGCGATGTGATAGTTGACTAACACCTGCAGTTTCTGGTCTGACAGAAATCGTTATTCCCAAGAAGTGGTATTGATATCGGAGATGAGCCGGTAAGCTTTCCAAGATCCATTTATCCTTTTATAAATTATATAATTCTAATTGAACTTATGATGGATGTTGATTCCCACATATTTGTATGAAGGAATTACCTCCAAAGGGTTGTTTTCATAAATGAAATTGATCTGGATCTCTTTAGCTATCGGAATTAACCAAGATCTTTTACTTATGTGATGTTAGCATAATTGCATATGAAAGAGTATGAAAAGCCACACGTGCATACTATAAATAAGAGGAAACATAATGACGATCGGCAAATCAAAAGACACAAATATATTGATAACAGAGTTCACCCAGTGTGGGTTACGTCTCTAATCCCTAGTGTCAAGAGAAGGGAGTTCACTTCATTAAATGTTGCAAATGATGACGATGATGTTCATGGTATATGATTTGTCATTACAAGGATGAATTCCCTCAACCAGAGTGGCATTTCTCTCCATGATACATTCTCCCTTATAGGAACTCTCACTCAAATGGGCCCTCCTTCAGCATGAAAAGCTAATAAAATATCACATGATGTGGCATACAAGTATCCCTCAACATAATGGTAATCTGAGATCTCAACAACAAAAACATCATCTCAACAAATTAGAGAAAAGACATGGAATAACTGCATCATTTACCTCCAATTTCTGGGATGGTCGGAAGATACAAAGCTAAGCTAATGAAATGGACTGCACTATCAAATTCATGGTGCAAAATCATGTCCAACAACTATAAAATTTTCCCATTTTTGACACTGTTAAATTATGGACCCTTGGGAATCTCGAAGATTCCTTCCTGAAGATGGTCAAAAAATTTGTTGCTCGGATGAAGATTTTGAGCATAGCACTGCGCTCCCCACAAAATTCTATGAAAAATTACTATAAAGTTGACATCATTCCGCCTCTATCAAAAATCATCCTCCAAAGGAAACGGAAACAAACCACACCATCGTGTTCCCTGTGAAATTCTGGCTCTTTTGAATATAAAGTTGACATGTTTCTGTCACTGTGAAAAATCACCCTCTAACGAATATTTTAGATTCCTTTAAGATTCTCCATGAGAATATTTTGTGGAATATTCCCCTAGAATATTCTCTCCTCAAAAAGCATGCCAACCTGGGTACAATTCCTCGGCTCCTGGTTTCGCTCACGGTTCTCGAGCTCCACTTCATTCAACGCTTCCTCCCATTCGAATGAGCAACGAAGGTTTAAAATATTGTGTGTGGGTGGAGTGATCAAATTTAGCCCATTTGGCACATTGGTGGAGCATTAAGTTGGGCGAGCAGAGGTGCCAAGGTTCAACCCCCGCCTCGCTGCTTACATTGTTTTGGCATTTAATAAATTGAACCGTTGACGGTTCTAACCGTTTGTTGGTAGTATTGTAGTGTGATTATATATGTGGTTTGAATAACCGTTGGAAAATGGTTATGTTTAATATAATATTTGGCAATGTGTTTATAATGCGGGGCCACCCGTTGGGCACTGACCCACGTAGGTCGGGTGGGTTCAAACCTTGTTGGCCCCATCAAACGTTGACGTTGTGGTATTGCAAATCGGTCGGGTGTTATACATATGATATATGTGGTATGTGGTTGGCGTGGGTGGCGGCCCGACAACCTAGCGTTCTTTTTTTAATATAATATATATAACGATGTCGTCAGTGGGGATGGTGGGGGTGGTAGCATGCCACCCCAATTTTCATATTTTTTTTTCGATTTTTTTAACAATAATAGTTTAAAAACTTTGACCAAATTTTAAGGGTCATTGGAAAAATTAAGTAGGCAACAAATGCACCCATTCGAGTGGCTAGATTTTGTACGCTGGGACTCTGCCAAATTTTTTCCTCATTAATGATGGCCACTTGGCCAAGTTTGACATGAACTTTGACTGTGAATATCTTGAGCATATGAACTCAGATTTGACAGCCCTTTACACCGTTGGAATGAGGACGATGAGAAATACAATCTGGTCTTGGTTTCACTTCAATCTTAGGACTTTGATTTTTGAGCTTTTCAAGGCCACTTCTATTTCTGGACGTGTATGGAGCCACCTAGATCAGAAAGTATCATAGGCAATATTTCTGGATCCAATTATCACAACTTTAGTTTTGTCGGTATTTATAGTCATACCCATTTTGGAGTAGAAATCTTAGAGGATTCTAAGTTACTTTCCAAGATTATAATGACTCCTTACCAAAATAACAACATTGTCATAAGAAAAAAAGAAGGGTTATGACCATATCAGTGAGTGTGGGACCAACGCAACCTGCATCTTCCAAACATTCTTCTAGCTTATCAACATATATGCCAAAAAGGGTAGGAGATAAGGGACACCCTTTCTTGACTCCAATATTGCATTTACTTTCTTCCAACCAAGCCTCAGTGGTCTTAAGGTTGGAAATAACATTCTTGTACAACCTAGTCACAACAACCATAAACTTGAGAGGAATATTTATCTCTTCTAGCCTCTTCCATAGCTTTGTTTTAGTAATGGTGTCAAAATCTTTTCTAATTCAATAAGAAAACAAAAGAGATCAACTTTATTACTGCAACATTCCTCTACGATTATACTAAAAGTAACAAGATGGTCTGTGGTTAAATGATATCTCCTAAACTCAGCATTTCATTTAGCTCTTTTACGATGGCTTTCAAGCCAAAGGCTAATCTTTTTTTCCAAAATAAGCTCGTACAACTTGGCTAAAATGTGGCTAATCATGATTTTCATGTAATAGAGGGAATGTTTTTATTCCCCCAATTAATGATATGTATAACAAGGTTTTGCATCTAAGGCTTATGGAAACCTTGTTTCACTACCAAATTAAAGAGCTTTTGTAAGTGTTGGATGATGAAAGATTCTCCCATTTAAAAAATTTGAGATTCAATGTCTTTAGTTTTCCCATTAACGAGTTATTTAATCCCAAAATCAATGTCTTCCAAGAAGAAGATATCATCCTCTATAGGGGCATTCAAAATGGTGTCCAAGATATTAGGGGATTCATAGAGGTTTTTAAGGTAAATATTCTAGTTCTTCATTGGAATCAAATAATTTCCTTTAATCTTACAAATTAGATTCTTCCTCCAAAACTTTTTAAAGTCAAACTTAGAGGGGTGCCATAACTACTTTTGAATTAAATTATATTTCAAATAAAATATTGTTTAATTATTTTAATATTTTTTTGGGGGTGGGGGCGGGGGGGGAATAATATTGAATTTTTAGGAAACTAAAAGCATAATTTATTTATTAAGCAAAGTATTTCAGTAAAAATCACATAAGAGAAATTTTTGGCCGACGCGTTTTGAACCAAAAAATGTGGTTCATCACCAGGACCATATGAAGGCGCATACCATGACAAAGGCTTAAATAGAGAGCAATGTAGAGACATAATTTCAAGTAATGTCTATATTTGAACAATAATATTTAAATTATGATATTAATTTATTCATATATTAAAAACAAATATTATTAAGTAATGGTTATATTAAACGGCTTGTTTTTGAAAAATAATATTTAAATAATGATATTAGTTTATTAATTTATTAAAAAATATTGATAAGTAACGATTATATTAAACGCCTAGTTTTTGAAAAATAATATTTAAGCATAATTTATATTTAATTCACTCTCCTTTTAAATTAAAGAATCATTATTCATTAAATAATTTTTTTGGCCAACGGTTGAAGCATTTTAAGAGTACAATTAAAATTAATATAATTAATATATAACTTACTATGTTATAACGTATAAATAAAGTATTAAATAATTAAAATGGATTTTTAATTAAGTCATGACACTTTTAGTAGTGAAGTTAAGTATTTTTTTTAAAGTTAATTAATTATAATGAATCAATATTTTACATAATGATGAATAATAATAAGGAGTTATTGAACCCATATATGATAGGGATTTTTTTTACCATGTTGAATCGCTAATTCATTGGAGTAATCTGGGTGAGGCTCAAGATCAAATCTAGTGGTTGCCACTATAAAACCAAGAGTATATCGAATAGCTCATAAGCCAGATATAAAAGGAATTTGTGGCTTAGCAAGAGATGAGACTCCACGAGGGTGGGGGAGCCTGCTCCTTGAGCCTTATCACAATAGCAAAAAGATGCCCCCACCATGGGATTTGAAACTAGGTGGAGCGGATAACATCCCATTATGCCAACCACTCGGTCATCACATGAGGTGACATGAAAGGAAATTATGAGTCATTGGGTCCACCCCATTAGATGAAATTAGGTTTTATAATTTCCAAAAACCTTATATGTTTTCCCTCTCTAAGGGATATTTCAAAATTTGCTTTTGAGTTATCAAAGTAATGAGTTATTGTCTAACATTTTGAGCATATCAACATAAATAATAATAATGGTGTTCTGATGCATATGGAGGTGCTTACATTTAAAATATTTAGCCCTATCTAGGGAAGGATTCTTCTCTTCAATTAATGTTGTTTTAATATTCCTTGAGACAATTTGATTCCAAGTCTTCACATGCCACATTGAGTTCTTGTATTCCTCTAATAACTCCTACATTTGCTAGCATGTTTCCTAGAATATTCACCTTGAATCACACATGAGAAGGAATGATTGTGGGGAATTGTATGTTTCCTAACCTACTGAAAGATGTCAATTCCTTGTGAGATTTCTACACTTGTTACCATGGATCAATTTTCCTATTCTTGCTACCAAAATTTGAGAGTTACATCTCCACTCTAGGTTTTCCATATGGATATGTGGCGTCCTTTCTCCATGGGTACCATTTCTGCTTAATTGTGAGTTTCCTAGCCTATGAATTATTTGTAGGTATATAATATAATTCTATTCTCGTCTCCAAAGACTCCACCTAAACTTGCAAGGCCTAGGTTTTTCCTTTGAAGCGCCATAATTGAAATTCATTTTTATGAAGCTTGTTAGAGGCTTAGTCTGGTGCTTTAAAGGAGTGGCTTAAGGCATGGTTGTGGGAGGATTTTGTTTAAGATATTTATTTTGTATAAGCTCAAGCCTATAAGAGGAGTTATTTCCTTTGCTACTATTTGTCTTCCTCTAACTAACTTGACACATGAATGGTTACCCTGACATTACCTTCGATGTATTTCCATACTTGGCAAACTTTCTAATCTAGTCTTTGAAAATTCTTTTGTTCCTTTCCTTCCATAGTCTTCAAAAGAGTAAACCTATAAATAAATACCATACTGTTATAGACATTTTTGTGCCTTACAGCATGAAGCATGAAATGTCAATAATCTGAGGGATCCAAAGTCCCTAAACATGTTGTTCCTACCCCTAGAGGAACAAGGTCAGCAAACCACAGCACTAAATATCAGTTCTCCACCTGAAAACACTCAAAAACAGGCTAATTCTGGATCATGTCAACTGCTCCACTGAGCATCTGCGCTGAATGTCAACTGCTCCACTGTGTACCTGCGCTGAATGTCAACTGCAAAGAAGGCTACCTACGCTGGGCGAGTTTGGCCAAGTGGCACAGTCATTCCTCAAGGTGTCAATGCCCAGGAAGCTTCCAAAATGACACTTGGATCAGGGAATTCAACTTGTGATGAGTAAGAGGGTCTAGATCTCCAAGTGGAAGCAAGAACCTCCAAGTGGACTCAAGAACTGAAGAATAACTGAAGTGGGAGAGGACACTAGTCAGCTTCATGCCAGCTACAAGCTGACTCATCCTTTCTCCAAAACTCCTATATATAGAGCTCTCTCATGAGGTCTATGGGGGGTGGAATCTTGTGAATGTAAGGAAGTGTTGTTGGTTTGAGTATAGAACTATTGGGTGATTTTCTTGAAGGAGGTGAAGAGGAGATTTATTTCTGCTGGGAGGTGATGCTAGATTGGGCCTCTTATGGTTGTATCACTTCCTGAACTTTACTTCTTCCATTAATAAAGCATTTGAGGTTCTTCTATATACATGTGTCTCAATGATGTGTTGCTATACTTGTGTATTTGATTTATTCTAATCCTTGAATCAATTATGAATGTATGCTTCTTGTAGTTTCCCTCTCTTGCCATTTTGCAGGATCTTGGTGTAGCTGGGCCAGTGAAAGAGTAAGGAGCTGGGAACAAGCAGCAAAGAGAGAAGATTGGATCAATCATTAGCGGAAGACAACGGTTAGTGGATCTCTTTCTCCCCTCTCTTACATCTCATAAAGAAGTAATCTCGAATAGCTTTGCTTTGATTGTTGCTGAGGTACTATCACCCTTAGAGTGGGATAGGGTCATTCCGTATTGGATACTTTTCCCAACAACAAATTGGTAACTCCGCTGGGGATCGTATCTTGTTGGTTGTTTGTGTTTTTGCTATTCATTTCATAAACACAGGGAGTACCGAATCGAACTGCATTTGAATCTTTCAAATGCAAAGTAGAGGGCAGCTACTCTAGCTCAGTTTCTGGGCAAGTTTATGATTTGAAGAGCTGATCCACAAGGACTCTAAATAGCTCTTAGTGATAGCTTTTCATCCTTATTTTCATCCCTTAGTGTGTACTTGACTGATAGCTTCTGATTTGGCCAAAAACCATGAATTTTTTAGCAATCTGTGACCCGGAAACTGAGAAAAACGAAAGTTTGTCTCTTCAGTGCAGGCACTGTGAAGGCAGTCTGCATTTCAGCGCAGTTCCCGAAGGGGCTACCTGCGCTGAAGGTCAAACTGCCAGTGTACTACCTGCGCTGAACCAGTTTTGCCTAGTGCTACTAGGGTTCCCTCCTGTTTATTGCCCTGTTTTCATCCTTGTTTTTGCAACCAGTTACCAGTCAATGTACCTATCTGAAACCAACTTTCCTTGCCACTATTCCACCTCGGTTGTATAAAGAAACTGTATTTGTTCTTTGTGTATTTCTTATATCATTTGCAGTTTCCCATAACAAAAGTGAACTAGTCTTGCTGTGGCCTCTTAGATCTAGACCTGTGATAAGTGTCGTTTTGATCTTAAGAGTTAGTTTATTTGCTGTTCATAGTTGATTGAGCTTTTGCTTTCGTCATATGGTTTGAATTCATACGTTTCTAGTGTCGAAACAAGTAAATCTTAAGGTGTCTTTTGATTTTGGACAAGCTTGTTTGCTTTCACTTGAAATTGAATTCAAAGTTATACAACAGCTTTCTTTTTGTATTACATCAACATTAAGAAAGGGAAAAGAAATACTTGCATTGTGCATGTGCATTTTGACAACTTGCATGTTGATTTAGGGAAAAGTGCATTAGTGTGTGCTCTATGATCTGTGTGAAAAGATGATGTCTTTCTTTTCCCTCAGTAGTTAAGATTTTCAAAGTTGAAAGATTGAAAAGCTTGCTTATCATCTTAGACTGCATTTAGGAGTGTTACTATACATCTCGTGGTGATCCATAAAGGCAAACTGCTAAGCAAGATCAACCTTAAAATAAATTGAATTTACATAACAACGCATTGAAACATAACGCAAACACATAGAGGTCTAAGCTAGAGACGTGTTCCGGCGTCGTTAAACGTGATATCTTAGCGTTGAGTGGTTGGGTGATTCCTCCATGGTGAAGCGATAAGTATCAATACGGACTTGTGCTCCCACGTACCGTCACGTATATATTGGGAGACCCCTATAGGAACAAAGCCTTTATCCATAGGAAACCGTGTCGGCCGCCCTACTGATCGCAATGCAGTGAACACAGCATTCACGAAGATCGACCACTCGTACCGTAAAACGTATTCTGTGGTTTTGCGAAAAGTTTGGCACACCCTCTGCCTAGAACTCCAGAGCAGTTTCTTTTGGCCTTTTTCAAACTCTATAACTGAAAAAGTCCATCCGAGCATTTGTCACTTCGGGCTCGTTAAAACATCAAAGGAGACTAGAGTCATCTTTAGCTTTTTCTCGACTCTTAAAAAGTGAAAAAGCAAGTTGTGTCTAAAGCGTCGTTATAAAATTTATTTTAAACGGAACATAATCACCTCCTATTCCTACGTTGATCTGTAGGTTGAGAACATGGAACGCCCCAACCAAGGAATTCCACACGATGGAAATCCTAGTCCTTTCTCCTCTTGGGGAGAAGTTGGTGCGCCCCACATGGCCACATTGTCGCTTCCAAGACTGACAATTGGCCTGCCTATTTGGCTATTCTCAACCAATGTAGTTCAGAACACCATGGTTCCTGAACAGTCGAGTCAACAGTTAGATCAGTCTAGAGCTGCCCACCAGCCTTCTACTTCCTATAACTCTTCCTCCGATCCTTCATCTTCGCAAGGTAGCGCCGGCAAAAGCCAAGCTCCCATGGAGAAGAAGGAGAAGAAGAAGAAGGAGCCTAAGGCGACTGGGGGCAAGCAAAAGACATCTGACAAAAATCCACACACAGCACAGACCGGGCCTAAATCGCCATGTGTCATATGTAGAGGAGACCACTTCCATAGAGATTGTCCCTGTATTCCCCGGATACTAAGGGACTGGTCCCCTCGGTTGCACAATTCGGGAGCATCAACCTCTGATAGCCATGTTGAATGCTTACCGTCAACCAGCGAAAGTAAAGGTTCAAGACAAAGAGGGGGAGCAAGATCCCCCTGCAGACTGTGTGAAGGCGATCACGCCATCCACCGTTGTCCCTTCTTAGACGAAGCGAAGAGAGTTTTGGAAGATCGTCCGGTTTCACCGTTGAGACTTCCTCCTGGATACAAAAAACTCGTGCCAAGTCCTTCGTTGGTTGAAAATACAGCTGGCCCGCTCAAGTGGTCAGCTGAAGTGTCAGTCATTGAGAATGAACCTACTGAATCCAGACCGGACGAAAGTCCAAAGGTCGAAACGGCAGTTGACCCGGTTCTTCCTTCAGAGGTTTCATCCTCAAATGACACCGTCACTGAAGATTCATCTTCAAATGACACCCTCACTGAAGAGAATAAGGATGACACCATCCAGATTCTTTTCATCAACACCGACTCTGATGAGCATCAGGGCAATGCGCCCATTCCTTTATCGCAGGAAGGAACATCGTCAGGGTCGTATCCGGCCGTGTATTCGGTCCCACCACCAAGCAACCTGGTTGTGTCCTTTGATTGGAACCAACTAGGCAGACCCCGGTTGCCAGCCAGTATACCATTCAGAATCATAGTCCAAATTTATAAAATGGTAATGGCCGGCACTATCATTGATGAAGGGGCATCTGTGAGTATCCTTTCCTCTGTTGCTTGGAAAGCACTGGGTTCCCCAGCGCTTTTGCCTGAGATAAGAAATCTCTCGGGTTTTGATAAAGGAACCAGTCGACCATTAGGGATCCTCCCCAATGTGCCTGTTACATTGAAAGGGAAGACCGTTCAAATGAACATGATGGTCGTTCAAGGACCCTTGGATTATAACCTACTCCTTGGACGAGACTATATATATTGCATGGGAGCTATAGTCTCCTCACTCTTTAGATTAATGTGTTTTCCACACGAAGGAAGAATGGTCAAGCTCGTAGACCAACTTTCATTTCCGGGATCACGCATCGCAAATAGTCACATACCAACCCTGAATGGTCTATTCAATTCAGAAATGTCTCCACCCCCAGTCCTCCTTCCCGATGAGTGCGAGTGATTCAGAAAGATGGGACTGGAACCCAGGGGGCATGCATCCTGGTCTGCTTCGGGCAGAGGAAACCTTGGGTATAAGGTAGAATTTCCGCGAAAGAATATGACTAGTCCGTACCCCGTCCGTGGATGGAAGAGGGGTTGTTCTAGAATAGGATTCTTTTGTTAAGGTCACTTGTTTGACAAAGGTCATTCACCATTGTCTACTTCGGTAGACAGTGCCGAAGAAATGTTTTCGTTTGATGGTGTTAACAAAACAATCTTTGGGTAACCAGAAAGAGGCAAGCCTCACCCTTTAAAACAAATGTTTTATCGGATAAGTAGGGGCAGCCTTGAAATTGTACTTTATACCTGGGGGCATGCAAACCTTTTGGAGTGCAAGCTAAGAGCGGTTATTTATCTGTTTTTGGGATTAGCCGTTTCCGAACTTGCATAAAGAAAGGATGAGAAGGAGCATAGCTTCGTGGGATAAAGCTCCATAAAAAATAGCTATCTCACAGGAGACATTCTTATCTTATGACTGGTATATCGAGCAGTTTTACCGCGGAATTTATGCTCGTTAAAAAATAGAAAAGCAAAGATCCGAGCAGTTTTAGCACATAGTTCATGCTCGTTAAAAAATAAACATAAGATTGAGCATTCAAGCTCATTAAAAAATGAACATACCCTGGTAAATAATCTCTGTGATCGTAAATTTATTAGCCATAAAAAGCCTTGGTCGTGTTTGCACCTGCCACCTCCATTCCATTTGGCCAATCGTTCACCTCCATATGATTGTTTACCCATTTTGAGGAACAGCTGCGAAGAGTGATTTCACTTAGCCATCCTTGTGACACTGCCGTGATTGGAAAATTCCAACCTGTACCTGGAATCTGCTGCTATCCCTTTTTATCACTCGTTCCTCAAAAGACGAGTCTTCTTTGAGCTCTTTTCATCTGACTCGTAAAATATGAAAAGTTTGCCGAGTTTTGGCCTTCCAGCTCGTTAAAGTGACCGGAAGAGCTATCCCTCCTCTAGATTTTAATCTTTTTGGACCTGAGGGATTATTACACAAAAAGGTCGAGCGCTTGTTTTATTCGGCTCGTTAAAGTTATCGAAAACTCATCCCTTCTGTATTGTTTTATACTTTTTCGGACTTAAGGGATTAGATGACGAAAAAGGAATTTTGGAGTTAACTTTCTGTACCTTTTCAGACTCTCTAAAAATGAAAAGGACCGAGTTTTCCTTGTCGTTAGACTCGTTAAAATGATTAAATAGCGACAAACTTGTCTTTAGACGAGAACGAGTTTCCCTATCGCTAGGATCGTTAAAACATAGCGATGGGCTTGCCCGAAGGGCAGGTTATAGAACAAGCATATGTTATCCTCCTCAAGCTTGACAAAAATAAAGAGGTACTGGTCAGAAATGACTGGGGAAAAATTGGGAGAACCTCAAAGCTTTAATGGTAGCAAGTTGCTCTTGAACATGACACTTTTCCTCCGTATCACATCGGGTTGGGTTGTTTCATTCACCGGTCTCATCACCATGGTCTTCGCCAAACCATCCACATCTGGGGTAATGTTACCGATCCATCGCATCAGTGTCGTTATATGTTCAAGAGATGTTGTTCAGAAAGAGTCAACCGTGTCCCATCCACTGCCATACATTATCCTTCATCCACCCATGATCGCCACCCTGAATCATATTTCACAGATTGTTTTCACCTCCACTAAAATCATTAGCTCCGTTCCGTGTCACTGATGTGGGATTCATTAAGGCCCTCCTTTGACGGATCGCTTCTTGTCGACTTCAGCTCATTATCCAAGAAGTTGATCTAGGAACACCCCCCCTCAGTACTTTGAAGCTTGCATGCCTCAATGGCAAGTTTCTCACTTCCGGCGACAGGTATACATCAATGACCTTTGACCAGAAGATTTTGCGTGGTGTTCGACGCCAAGTCCTTTATTCACACCACGTGAATCGTACTGCAGTACCTTGAGGGTCATTATCATTATCGGTGATTCCTCTAGCGCTTGTTAACGGTTTACATTATTGACCGGTAATCAAGCGATATCTTTCCATGTTCGACTTCAGCGAAATTCTCACATGGATCGACTTGTACTTAGAGTGAAGATCGAACGAGTTTGAAGACCCCGGATCTAGTTTCATCCATCCGGGCTGCAATATATATTCAGGAAATGTAAAGACATTTGATATGTACATTATTACAGCAGATGATCATCCTACTCAAAGGATGATAATTTCAGCAGAGAATTATCAGTCTACCATCAGACGATCGTCTGTTATATGTACCAAAATGAATTTATAAAGCTGAGCATGGGAATGCCCGCCTCAGCTAGATCATGAAAGCAGAATGAAAAATAATGTATTGTATTGTATTTTATTACAGGTCACCTCTCAGCGATTGAATAAACTTCGGATCCTCCTGATAAAGCATTTCACCCGATAAACGACCTCATACTTTAGGGGGCAACTGTTATAGACATTTTTGTGCCTTACAGCATGAAGCATGAAATGTCAATAATCTGAGGGATCCAAAGTCCCTAAACATGTTGTTCCTATCCCTAGAGGAACAAGGTCAGCAAACCACAGCACTAAATATCAGTTCTCCACCTGAAAACACTCAAAAACAGGCTAATTCTGGATCATGTCAACTGCTCCACTGAGCATCTGCGCTGAATGTCAACTGCTCCACTGTGTACCTGCGCTGAATGTCAACTGCAAAGAAGGCTACCTGCGTTGGGCGAGTTTGGCCAAGTGGCACAGTCATTCCTCAAGGTGTCAATGCCCAGGAAGCTTCCAAAATGACACTTGGATCAGGGAATTCGACTTGTGATGAGTAAGAGGGTCTAGATCTCCAAGTGGAAGCAAGAACCTCCAAGTGGACTCAAGAACTGAAGAATAACTGAAGTGGGAGAGGACACTAGTCAGCTTCATGCCAGCTACAAGCTGACTCATCCTTTCTCCAAAACTCCTATATATAGAGCTCTCTCATGAGGTCTATGGGGGGTGGAATCTTGTGAATGTAAGGAAGTGCTGTTGGTTTGAGTATAGAACTATTGGGTGATTTGCTTGAAGGAGGTGAAGAGGAGATTTCTTTCTGCTGGGAGGTGATGCTGGATTGGGCCTCTTATGGTTGTATCACTTCCTGAACTTTACTTCTTCCATTAATAAAGCATTTGAGGTTCTTCTATATACATGTGTCTCAATGATGTGTTGCTATACTTGTGTATTTGATTTATTCTAATCCTTGAATCAATTATGAATGTATGCTTCCTGTAGTTTCCCTCTCTTGCCATTTTGCAGGATCTTGGTGTAGCTGGGCCAGTGAAAGAGTAAGGAGCTAGGAACAAGCAGCAAAGAGAGAAGATTGGATCAATCATTAGCGGAAGACAACGGTTAGTGGATCTCTTTCTCCCCTCTCTTACATCTCATAAAGAAGTAATCTCGAATAGCTTTGCTTTGATTGTTGCTGAGGTACTATCACCCTTAGAGTGGGATAGGGTCATTCCGTATTGGATACTTTTCCCAACAACACATACCCTATTTAGAAATATCTTTTCAAATGGCTTGAATGACACCATTCCTCTATGGGTTTTCGAAGGTCTTCCTTTGGTGATATATTTGGTGAAAAATGGTGGCTCCTTGGTCTGACAATTGACTAGCCTATGAACAATGGTTAAATAATTTTTCTATTGTTTCTCCCTCCTTACTACACATGAAACATATGAAGGATCCTTAAGACCTTATTGAAGTACCTTATCCCATGCAAGGGTGTTATTTTGGAAAAAATCCCATAGAAACATTGATATTTTTTACTACAGATCATGGTTCCATGTCCAACTCCATATTCTTGGCTCTTCTATCCCTTAGTTCTTTAACTATATATATATATATATATATATATATATATATATATATAGATATGCCTCTTTCATTATATTAATCCCCCCTCCTTGTTATCCCAACATTATGTATCCTCCCTTGCTCTTGTCTAATTGACCTTTTGGATAACTTTTCGTCTATGAGGGTCTTGTTCTCTAGCAATGGGCATGCATACCAACTTTCCCCTATTTTCTATATCCTTCATTCTCTTGCATATATTTCACATTCTTCTCTTTGGCACTGAATGAAAATGTTACCATCCTAGAAAGGAGCCAACAAATTTCATGGGTTTCTTCCTAGTATAACTTGGGCTTTTGTTGTTAGGATTCATCCTTGAATAAGGTTGTTCATCTTGATCTAATTCCCTAGAATTTTTGTCTTGTACCAATCATTTATTCTGCCATGGATTATGCCATAATTATGATCTTGTTCTTATGCCATCCACTTGGACCAAATATTTTTCCTCTACATTGTGGGCATACATTTTTCTTCATATTTGTCCCAATAACTTCTCTTTTGATGTGATTCATCTCCCCTACTAGTGATTTTATTATTCAACTAGGATCAATTATACACAATATCCTTTATTATTTGGGCTAACAAACTTTTTTCCATACCGTGGGTGCTTATTTTTGTTTCCTTTTTGGGGTCTTCCCCTAGGGAAATCCCTTTATAATTTCAAATGGATTAGGAATTTTGTTGGAACTAATACCATAAATAGGTAGAGTAGCACGAATTTCATTATTGAGTCCATTGGGAGGGTCCTACTTGGTAGAGTAAGGTATTTTAAGGTCCAAATACTTAGTTTCGTTCCATATTTCCTAGTAGATCCTCCCAAAAATTATTTCTAAGGGTGTTTGCTGGCAACATTTCCCCTTGATATTTTAAAGAGAGGGATCTTCATTGAAATCCCAACATTCTTGCTATATTGCATTTAATATTTAGGATATTCTTAGATGATACAAGAGGATATCTATATAAAAAAAAATTTGATCTCAATTTCTGATGTAAATGTACTCATGTTGAATAGCCCATCAAGAGCTTTCCAACAATTCTTGAATGAAATCAAAAAAATATTGTATGAGAAAGTTACAGTTTGCTAAAGTTTTAGCCAAACAAGCAAAAACATATGCAAGTGGGACACGAGGCATCACTAGGGATCGACACATGTCTGTACGAACATAGAAGGGATGCTATGGAAATATGATAGGTCGACGTGGTAGTACAACATTGAGGTTGACTATATGGATATTGATGTGGTGCTACATATACCGATGTGGCATGACATGTGGACCAATTAGAGTGGGGAACGTGGCAAGGCATGTTGACGTGGCCAATAGGTGGTAACACCATAACATGATAGGAGGCACTACTAACATAACAGGAGGTTGATGTGGCACTAACATGGCGCTAACACATTCGGAAATATAGCAAGTGATTAATATGGTTTCATGATACAATTGAGAGCTACCACGTGACAGTCTCAAATGGCTTGTCGAGGTTGGATTGAACCCATAAGCTCTAGCAAGCAGATATTATGGTTTACCAATATGCCACATATAAGTTAGTAACAAAACATGTTACATATTTCATTCAATGACATACATATGGTGGGCACAAAAAGCTGACCAGGTAGGATTGAACCATGACCTATTCAATGCAAGCCAAAAAAATTATTGTTACACCAATAACATGGAGCTTGTAAACATTTGATGGAATTATATTTGTACTGTTAATGTATCTAATGTTTAAAATTGGCAGTCGATGAGGGTCGACCCTGTGACCTTAGCGCAAATGAGCCAACAACTTTACCAACATGCCAAAGATGTCACCTAATATGGTAGATAGATAACCTTTATGTAAGTTTTGATAAAATTCAATGGTTAAAATTGGGAGTTTGTGTGTTTGACCCCGTGAGTTCCTTGTTGATGCTCTAATGAACCAACCACCATGCTACCAAAATTCATAATATAGCAATCATTTTTAATTTCTATTTGAAGTGTAAATTCTATTGAAGCCCGCAAAATCACCAAGGTTTCTAGGTTTGATCCTACGACCTGGTGCATTAGAGAAATTTTGAGGTAAAAAATGGGCCTCATAACAAAAATGTACAAAAAAAGTCAACTTTATAAGAACCAATAGGATTCAATATGATGATGTCAACCATGGGGGATGATTCACCATTTTTGGAGTAAAAAGGTAAAATGATAAAAAAAAAAAAAATTAAAAAAAAAACTACCTTTTCAACTCGTATTTTCAACTTATATCCCTACGATTTTACTCAAATTTCAAGTGAGAAAACTTGTTGGATGTGTAATTTAATTTTGCATCCAAGGAGTACTGATATTACATACTTTTGATGGACCCTACCACACGAAAAATGTGAAATACATGGAAAAACATGTTTGCAATCACGTTGTTACATGTATTTTACATTTTTCATGTAGTAGGTTCCATCGAAAGTATGAAACTTGGGGGCCCCTTGGATGCAAGACTAAATCCCGCATCCAACGAGTGTTCCCACTCGAAATTTGAGTAAAATCGTGGGGAGATAAGTTGAAAATGCGACTTGAAAAAATAGTTTTTTTCTTTTTTCCCTCCAAAACTTAATGAGGTAATTTAATATTATTTTATGATATTCCCTAGGAGGCCCATTTTAGACCTCAAAATTTCTCTAATATATATAAACTAGAATTTTGTTTCTATTGCATCAACGAAGCTGAAGGTTGAAACATTGCTGCAGGTGTATGTTTTTATGCAGAGTTTGAAGACCACAACCCAAATAATGGGAATATCGGGATCAAACTTGATACCTGTTGTTTAATAAATTTACGCTTTTACTAGTGCTCTAAATAGTGTGTTATGGTGAAATGTTTTCAACACCAAGGGATTTGGGGTTGTTAGTTCTCTATATAATTTTGAAGGAATGATGCCTTAGAAGCCATTTTCCAAGTAGCCAAAGGATGGAAAGGTCGATAATGGAACACGAGATCTATCCATTGTAAATTTTGTAGGTTACTAATGCTTTAGGAAGTTGCTTATTATAAAAATTTTCAAACTAGGGTAGCTTTGATTTGAGATACTGAAAGTGTAGAATGGGAAACTAAGGGACTTATAAGAACTTTTCAAGTATATCGAGAGCATGGAGAGCCTTAGATCAGTGCAACAATATTCCTAGAGTTAGTGAAGACATTGTTACAAGATTAAGTCCATAGTGATGTAATAAAGCATATGAAATGCTTCACATTATAATAATGGAGAAGTTGCATAGTTGAGTGGGCCCAGAGACGTAACCCAAATTTAGTAATCCATTATCAAGTTTTGCCTCTTTGTCTTTATTCTTTCTATTCATTTGTCATTTTTACTTTTTAATTTCTCATTAAGTTTCTGAATTTATGATAAGTCCATTCACACTTTAAGTTGTTGCAAACCAGATAGTGTAATTTTTAGATCAAGTTTGGTGTCAGAGAAGGTATGACAAGACTTGTTAGTGCATTTGGAAACCATGGGAAAAGCGTTGAAGCGAGAAATACTTCAGGAACTTAAAGATATTAACCAATAGATTTAGGAAGAGAATTATAAACTGAGAAGGTTGCTATGAGTCTTGAAAGATGAGAAGCAAGAGTTGCAAGACATATTGTTGCTTCATGGGGAATTTCTTATGGGAAACATACAATAGATGCAACTTTAGTTGCAAGCTATAGAAGAGACTTTGGCAAAGTTTTAGAGTGTCGAAGGATTTAAGGGGAAAGGAGGTTCTACCTTTCTAAAGAAACCATCTCCTACACCTATTATAGAAATCGTGATTGAGGTATGCAGTGTAAGTGATTCATCGTGTTCTCTTTCTTCCCATTAAGATATAGATGTTGCTTTTGGTGCATTTAAGAAGCATACTTGGGGTGTTGGTTTTAAATTGCTAAACAAGATGGGATTTAAAGGAAAAGACCTTGGAATCAACGGCCAAGGTATAAATAATTCCATAGAGGTTATGGAAAGACCTCGCTATGAAGGTTTGGGATATGGCAAAGGAGAAGTTGAAGAATTCTCCAAGGTTATTTAAGTAAGAGATGCTTCAAGAGAAGAGCCTAAACTATTACAAAAATCCTTTATCCAAAGAGATGGCACATCACTTCATGAGCATGATAAAGAATGCAAGGAATATCCAAAGAGAGATGAAAATTCCAAAGGAGGAGTGAAAACAAATTTTCCTTGACAAAATTGAACTAAGGACATCCATAAAAGGTATGAAAAGTGTTGTACCTTGGAGATAGTTCCTAGCTACAAGGAAAACAAGGGCCAAGACATCTATAAGAACTAATAAAAAGCTTTAAAATAAATGGCGAGAGGGACAAATTATGAGAGTTGCAATGAACGATCTAGTTCAGAAACCTATCATTCAAAACCAAAGTGGCCAAGACCAATGCGGACTGCAAAATTTTAGACTAAAGAGTTGATTAGAAGAAAGATAAAAAATGACAAGGTTTTACAACTCTAGCCTTTAAGAATCTGAGTTCAAACTCTACATAAAGAATGGTGAAAAGACTAAGAAATTGTGTATAAATCCGTGAAAGGAGAGCGTCCATTAAAAAATTTAAACTAAAAAATAAATATCATTTATAAAGTAAATTCATACTCCCAATTTAAAAGAATCATGTTACTACATACACTTGTCCATGAGAAAAAAACATAATTAAAATAACAAATATAAAAAAGAAAACGATACTACAATTTACCACCAACACTAGAAACAAAACTAATTTTATCCTTCAATCTCCAAAAAATTTCTTCATTACATTATTCTCCTAATTTCCTAATTTACAAACTCTGAACCATTACAAAAACCTTGATTTCCCATTTTTATTATCTACCCTAGATTAATGGTTTCTGTGGATTCTAAAGCTGACTTTTTTGGAAGTTATAAAGAAATTTATTTTTATAGATTAACGGTTTCAGTCCATTCTAAAGCTCTTTTTTGAAAGTTATAAGAGCAATTTATTTTTAATAAATATTTTACATATAATTTTAAAATATTATATATATATAGATATTGTTATTATTATTATATCAACTTTTTAAAAATCTAAACTTGGACTCTCCGTATAAAACATTTACAAATTATTCCACTGAATTAGGTTTCGGGCTATTTACATTAAGTCTACAACACATATGAAAAGTGACGTTTGGAATGATTTAATTGTGAAAATTCAGCATTGTCAAAATTTTTTAGGACACTTAAAATTATGATTCACAAAAATCCCCAAATTTTTTCAAAATATGACTATAATTTCCATAACTTAAAAAGAAAAGATAAGCATATTCGTTATAAATGGTGGCCCTGCATCACGAAAATAATGGTTTCATAATTCAGCTTCTCGATGGTTTCCTGCCATTTAAACTTTGATTTGGGTGACCTGTTAGGGATTCCATTGATCTGGAGCATGAGCGTTGTAGGCCATCGATTACTTTGACACCATCTTCAAAGTACAGGGAGAATATATAAACTGCTTTCATCGCCGTTGTGTCTTTAATATCAGAGTCCATCGTTGAGGGCTTCTATTTGCATCGATTTTCTCACTTGCCAACGGATTTAAATGATGTGATTTAACTTTATCCAAAATATAAATATTTAATTTGCGTAGAGATTTCACTTCTCTAAGATTCATAATTTCCTCTTCATTTTCTTAATGGCATGTATTTCATTGCTCTGACTGTAAATAGCTTTCTAAAAGCTTCATAGGTGTAATCCCGTGGTTGCTTAGTGGTCTTATACTTTCTTTATTTGGGTTACATTTCATAGTTTTAAGAACATGATTTCCGCTGCTTTTGTTCTTTAGGCTTTGGATATTAGTAATATGCTCTCAGTGAGGTGTTAAATATCATATGCAAAGTCAAAGATGACATATATCTTATTTCGTTTCATTAGTTAACATAGATTTTCAAATAGTTTACTTATTTTTGAAAAGTATAAGATTTAAACATCTTACTCATACATTTTTTTTACTTCTATTTATTTTTTATTATTATAATTAACATTATTTTTCTATTTAGAACATAATTTTTATTTTTTATTTTTATTTTAAAGGGGACAGATGGACGGACAAAATCACACATCCCCCTCATACTGAGTTGTAGAATGAGTCTCTCGGCTCAAACATACAATATTTTGAAGGGCAGGGATCTTCAAGATCATATTGTGACAAATTTTATATGGAGTTTCAATCCCATTGGTGATTCAAACTATTTTATTCCTTGCTATCATTTTTATTACATGATCATGAATCTGCTTAATCTTACAAAAGTTCTATCAGGTCTCTAACCTTGACTTCTTTTTGGATTTTGCATACTCAAACTTTTGATTTTTTAACTATACATGTTTGGGATGCAACAAGCATGATTACTCCAATTTTTTATCTCATCAGAAAAAATGGCTATGGAATATATAAATTATTATATGAATATCCATGTTTTTTTGTGGATTACATCACCATTGTGTAGCTGGAAGAGAAATTCCTTGTATAAGAAGGTCATGTACTGCCCTACAAGTTGGCATATGGAGAATGGAAAGGACATGATTTCAAAGAACTATTGCACTCATTACAATATGAGTGGTAACTAGATAGAGAAACGTTGGAAACTCCATCCATAACTTCGTCCAAAGCAGGGCAAGAAAGTTGAGAAAGCATCTGCAAAAAAGAAGGTAGAAGATGGAAGAGTGGAGCACCAAATAATAATCCAATACACATTTCATGAAGAACCTCAACATGAAAGGATAATCCATTAGCTTCGCTGGGTAAGAAATGGGTAGCCTATTTGCATAATTCGTTATTTCCGTTGTTGTAATCCTCACATGTTATGTATGGGACCCCTAGAAGGAAAAATTGTATAATTGATCCCCTGTTATAGTATCACTTATATGCAACATAGTGTTATTATGCTTTCGAGAGTGTACAACTTAGAGAAACAAGTCAAACCATATGTGTAAAATTTTGGTGGACCAAAAGTTCCTTTTGTGGGGAGGTTTGACCCACAAGGATCTCTACAACCAAGAAAAATTGATGATCTCAAATTCTAATTTAAATGTACTCATGTCTAAGAGCTCGTCAAGGGCTTTCCAACGATGCTTGAATGGAGTCAAATGAATGTCGTATGAGAAATTTATGGCCTACTAAAGTTCTAGCTAAACAGGGAAAAAGATAGGAGGGACACATGGCATCACCAGGGATTGCCACATGTCTGTACAAACAATGTATAAATGATAATGTGGCAATATGATAGGTTCGCATGTAGTAGTATTGACATTGAGGTGAACTATATGAATGTTTACATGGTAGTATGGATGGTGATGGCGTGGAAGTACATATGTTGATGTGGCATGATAGATAGACCAATTAGAGTGTGATATGTGGCAAGGCATGTTGATGTCGCTGACAAGTGGAAACACAAGAATGTGACATGTGGTCAACACATGTTGACGTAGCATGGAGTTGATATGGCGCTGACATGTCTAGAAATGTGGCAGGTGATTGGGATGTTTTCTTGGTCCAATTGAGAACTTCCACATGACAATGGATTGTGGGGGTTGGATCAAATCTGTAAACTCCGAAAACCAAATATGGTGGTTTACCAATATGTTGCAGATAAGTTGGTAGAAAAAAATTTGTTACATATTTTATTTAACGACATATAACATATTGTTCGCATAAAAATCGGGACAAGCACGATTGGACAACGACCTATTCAATGCAAGCCAAACGAATTATCGTTACACCACTAGCGTGGATCTTGTAAAGGGTAATGGAATTTATATTTGTACGGCTAGTATTATCCACAGTTTAAAATTGATAGATGGTGGAGGTTGACCCACCACCTTAACAACTTTACCAACATGCCAAAGACGTCACGTGATATGGTGGGTGAGCAACCTCTATTTAAGTTTTGATAATGGTCAATGGTTAAAATTGGGAGTTGACAGGTTTTACCCCACGATCTCCCCGCTAACGGTCCTATGACTTAACCAACGCACTGTATAGCAAGGGCTAGTAATTTATATTTGAAGTGTAAATTCTACGGAAGGCCACAAAATCAGTATGGTCTGTCAATGAACCAACAACTTTATCACACGCTAAAGATGTCACTTGATATAGTGAGCTAATAACCTTTATTTAAGTTTTGATAATATTCCATGGTTAAAATTTGATTTGTCTTTAATGTGATTTTTTGGAAGTTTTTACGGTGGGGTGGGTTTTTCCAGTGTAATTTCTCTAAATCACGGCAGGAATTTATTCAAATTATAGGCTTGATGGGTAATCCTATGCAATCGAAGTGGCTTAGAGGTTTTCCAAGTTGTTGAATCCATATATACAATGAAAAAACTAGTTTAAATAACACAAATCAAGATTTCACCTAAAAATTTTCCACCGGATTCTGACACCGAAAAGCCCAAAAAATCCCACTAAAGACAACTCCTGTTAAAATTGGGAGTCGACGTTTTTAACCCTGTGACCTCCCCGCGAACCTACGATGTAACCGACCCACTACCAAATTGGTGATTTATATTTGAAGTGTAAATTTTACCAAAGTCCACAAAATCACCAAGGTTCGCAGGTTCAACCCAGCGACCTGGTGCATAAACCAAGACCTTCTTCCATTACACTAAGGGTGTCACGCCCCCAATTCTTTGTTCGTTTAATTGAGCGGGTGCGGCACCGCCTAAGTTAATAACTTGTTCACCGTTAGTTAACTTTGCCAACTACGCCTTCAACAATTCATAATAAACATGAATTCATATTATTAATGTGTGGAAACCATTAACAATACAAGAATAATAATAATTCGACAATAATATAAAGGAAGAGATCTTTTATTACATAAGAGGAATTACAATGGCCGGGAGCCGCGCTCCACCGGCATTAATAATACAAGTGGGCGCCCTCCCGTGCAAGAGGGCACGGCGGTCTGCCTCAACCATCCACCGAATACAATGATAACCATATAAGTCTAGCGTTGGGCGGGCAGGCGCACCCGTGCAAGACCTATGCCCAAGCCTCAACCTAAACCAAGTATTCACCGTGCGGGTGGGCGCCCGTGCGCACCACCGTTCACCCTACCACTGTTCCACACAATATTGTCGCCCGGCTCGGCGGGCACATCTACTTGTGCGACCTGCGGTAAACTACCTCACACCTTCGTGCGCACTCAAGTCTTGTGCGAAGATGCTCTGCGAGGAGTTCGTTGTCAAATGAGCGTGTGCCTTCATGTTTATATACGCACATATGGAGGTGTCACCCTCCATGCGGCCGACCTCCAATCTACAATGAAATCGCCCAACCAATGCGCCATCTACCGTCGGCTTGCCCCAACATGTAACTCGCTCCTTGGTCGGCTTGTTGTGTGGCGAGCTGCCTGCCCGCCTTATAAGTGGGCGAGCGCCCTCTCACATCCGCGCGCACATATACTTGTGCCTCGTCATTTTGGAGCGCTCGCACATCGACACTTAGTCGCATTTCGCAATGGGAGGGGCACGCGCCTTCGCACAAACCTGCAAGGCGTTACATCCTCCCCCACTGGAAATCATTGTCGCCCTCGACAATCCTGCTCTTCTCCTCAACTTCCTGTCGTACTTCTCGATCTTGTTCTTCCATCTCCAAAGTGAATCCTCTGTTTCCTAGCTGTCTTCCTCCGGTGCATCCTTCCATCTGCAAAGAAATTCCCGTCGCATGTGGCAACCAACTCCCATAGTTCTGAGACTCAAAATCTTCTCCAACTCTAGTCCTGGTCTGTCCACAATCCCGGCTGGTCCTCTCGTCGGTTCAACTCTCTCCGGATGGTCTGAATCAAGCCTACATGTTTTCAACTGACTCACATGAAAAACTGGGTGCTTCATGTGCATATGGCGTGGAAGCTCCAACTTGTAAGCAACTTCCCCCACTTTCTTCTTCACTCGGAATGGTCCCTCATACTTCCGTGTCAGTTTGCTCGTCGTCCCCTTGGCTGGCTGAAACTGCTCCCCGATAATCTTGAGAAACACCATATCTCCCACACTGAAGTGTGCCTCCCGTCTTCCACGATCCGCATACTTTTTCATCCTCCTTGCAGCATCGTGCAAGCGTAACCGTGCTAACTCCAAGGTCTCCTCCCAAGCCTTCATGAAAGCATGAGGACTTCTCAAGAAGCCTCCCATCACTACGGTATGCGGTGCAACCGGCATCTGTCCATTCACCAACTCAAATGGACTATACCCTGTCACAGAACTCTTTTGAATATTGTAGCTAAACTGAGCAATATCCAAGAGTTCGGGCCAATTCTTCTAATCAGCCGTCACATAATGTCGCAAGTAGTCCTCCAGCAATGCGTTGATCCTCTCGATCTGCCCATCTGTCTGCGGATGGTAACTCGAACTCATCAACAACTCCGTCCCGACTAGCTTGAACAATGTGGTCCAAAATCTGCCTGTAAAGCGCGGATCTCTATCCGACACAATGCTCAATGGCATCCCCCAATACTTCACTATGTTCTTAAAGAACAACCCCGCAGTCTGCTCGGCTCCACAAGGTACCTTTGTAGGAACAAAGACAGCATACTTGGAAAAACAATCAACCACGACCATAATCCCATTATACCCCTGAACCTGTGGTAACTGAGTGATGAAGTCCATCGAGACACTCATCCATGGCCTCTCTAGAATCGGTAAAGGCTGCAACAGTCCTCCTTGCCTCCGAGTCTCTGATTTGTCCTGCTGACAAATGATGCATGTATGTACATACTCCTCCACATCCTCCCGCATCTTCTCCCAAAAGAATCCTCTCTCCAACAATGCCAAAGAACGACGCTGCCCTGGGTGGCCAGCCCACGGAGAATCGTGGCACTCCTTCAAAAGGTGTCTCCTAAGCCCAGATGACTTTGGAACATAGAGTCGGTTTCCAAAGAACAAGAACCCGTCTCGTAGAAAGAACTTTCGTGTCTTCCCTTCCTTTATCTGCTTCACTATATTCTGCGCCAAAGTATCGGTTTCAACACTTTCCTTGATCTTATTCTGCATCTCTTCTGACATATGAACTCGACTCCTACTCCTTGCTGCCCGGTCTTCTCCTTGCAATGCTACAAGTTGTCCCTTCCTACTAAGGGCATCTGCTACCGCATTGTGCCTTCCCGGTCTATACTTGATAGTCATGTCAAATTCTGCCAAGAAGTCCTGCCAACGAGCTTGCTTCGCAGAAAGCTTCGGTTGTGATGCAAAATAACTTGCTGCAACGTTGTCCGTCTTGAAACCAAACGGCTTCCCAATCAGGTAATGCCTCCACACATGAAGACAATGGATGATGGCAGTCATCTCCTTCTCATGAACCGGATACCTCTGTTCTCTATCCTGCAACTTCCGACTCTCATATGCCACCGGATGCCCATCCTGCATAAGAACTCCTCCTATGGCAAAATCTGAAGCATCAGTGTGCACCTCAAACGGTCTCTCGAAGTCAGGCAACTTCAGTATCGGTGTTGTAACCATCCTCTTTTTCAAGTCATCAAATGCCTCTTGACATTTGTTCGTCCAACTCCACCTCTTGTCTTTCTTCAATAATTCTGTCAGTGCTGATGTCACCTTGGAGTACCCCTCTACAAACTTCCGTTGGTAGTTGGTCATGCCCAAAAACACCCTCATCTCATGGACATTCTTTGGTTCAACCCAGTCCTCGATCGCCTTCACCCTGCTCGGCTCCATCCGTATGTACCCTTGACCAACAATATGCCCAAGGAACGGAATCTCGGTCTGAGCGAACACACACTTAGACTTCTTCAAGAACAACTGATTTGCCCTCAGTGCCTCAAACACCATCGCCAAGTGCTTCTTATGATCCTCCATGTTGTCGCTGAACACCACTATATCATCCAAGTATACTACTACGAACGAATCCAAGTATGGTCATAGAACATCGTTCATCAAAGTGCAAAACGTAGCAGGAGCATTGCACAACCTGAATGGCATAACAAGGAACTCAAAGCTACCATACCTTGTTACTATTGCGGTCTTCATCTCATCTCCTTCAGCTATCCGCACCTGATAATACCCATGCCTCAAGTCCAGCTTGAAAAACACTCGGGCTTTCGCAAGCTTGTCAAATCAATCAGCAGCCAATGGCAAAGGATACCTGTTCCTTACCGTCTGCTTGTTCAATGCACGGTAATCACAACACATTCGTAGCTCATTCGAATCCTTCTTCCGCTGGAACAATATCGGAGCTCCATAAGGGGACCTTGACGGTCTAATGAAACCTGCCTTAGTTAACTCCTTTAACTGCCGTTTCAATTCCTCCAACTCAGGCCCTGACAACCGATAAGGTGCTTTAGCCGGGGTTTGCTTTCCTGGCGCAAGCTCAATGCTATGGTCCACTGCACGACTTGGTGGAAGTTTCTTCGGAAGCTCATCAGGCATCAAATCTGCATACTTGGTAAGCACATCAGATATCTCAGCTGGAACAGGCATCCCCACTCCATCACCTTCGACATCCTTGAACATCACCGCATATGTCTCCATATCTGACTCCTTCATAGCCTTCTCCAAACTTAGTGCCGAAACATGTTGCACCTTGACTTCCCTCCTTTGTCTATGAGTGGGCAAAGTCCAAGTTTGTGACTATCCAACCAGCACCACCTCATCACAGAAGGGGACAACAATAGCCTTGTTGCCCTTCAAGAAATCCTATCCGAGTATCATATCAAAGTTGTTCATCTCCATCACCGTGAAGTCCAACTAACCCTTCCAGTCTTTTATCTGCACAGGTACTTCGTGTACCAAACCCGCCACTTTAGCTCTAGAGTTCACTGCCTTGACTTCCATATTCGATGGGAAGATCATCAGTCCAACCTCTTTTGCCAACCGTGTCGTCATGAAGTTATGAGTGGCCCCCGTGTCCACCAGAGCTTGAATGGTCTTGCCATGAACCATCAAGTCCATGAAACCCAGACTGTTTATCCACGATTTCTCCATAACTTTTCTCTGTTCATCAAGCTTCTTCAACCCTGAATCAGCTTCACCTGTCATGAGCAACCCTGCTCTATCAAGCTTCATCAACCCTGAATCCGCTCTGATACCACCTGTCACGTCCCCAATTCTTTTTTCATTTAATTGAGCTGGTGCGGCACCGCCTAAGTTAATATCTTGTTCACCGTTAGTTAACTTTGCCAACTACGCCTTCAACAATTCATAATAAACATGAATTCATATTATTAATGTGCGGAAACCATCAACAATATAAGAATAATAATAACTCGACAATAATATAAAAGAAGAGATCTTTTATTATATAAGAGGAATTACAATGGCCGGGAGCCGCGCTCCACCGGCGTTAATAATACAAGTGGGCGCCCGCCCGTGCAAGAGCGCACGGCGGTCTGCCTCAACCATCCACCGAATACAATGATAACAATACAAGTCTAGCGTTGGGCGGGCGGGCGCACCCGTGCACGACCCGTGCCCAAGCCTCAACCTAAACCAAGTATTCACCGTGCGGGTGGGCGCCCGTGCGCACCACCGTTCACCCTACCACCGTTCCACACAATACCGTCGCCCGGCTCGGCAGGCACATCTACTTGTGCGACCTGCGGTAAACTACCTCACACCTTCGTGCGCACTCAAGTCTTGTGCGAAGATGCTCTGCGAGGAGTTCGTTGTCAAATGAGCGTGCACCTTCATGTTTATATACGCACATATGGAGGTGTCGCCCTCCATGTGTCCAACCTCCAATCTACAATGAAATCGCCCAACCAATGCACCATCTACCGTCGGCTTGCCCCAACATGTAACTCGCTCCTTGGTCGGCTTGTTGTGTGGCGAGCTGCCTACCCGCCTTATAAGTGGGCGAGCACCCTCTCACATCCGCGCGCACATATACTTGTGCCTCATCGTTTTGGAGCACTCGCACATCGACACTTAGTCACATTTCGAAATGGGAGGGGCGTGCGCCTTCGCACAAACCTGCAAGGCGTTACAAAGGGGGTCGAACGCTAAAACATTGTTATAGGGGTATGTTTTTATCCAGAGTTTGAAGACCAAAGACCGAACAATGGGAAGGTCGGGATCGAACTCGAGATTTCTCGTTTAACAACCCTGTGCTTTTACTAGTGTGCCAAAGAGTGCGTTATGGTGAAATGTTTTCAACATCAAGGATTTTTGGCGTGTTATTTATGTCTGTAATTATGAAGTAATAAAGCTTTAGAAGCCATATTTTGAGCAGCCCGAGGATGAAAAGATTGGGAATGGAACCCAAGATTTGTCCATTGTAATTTTTGTAGGTTACCAATGGTTCGGAAGTTGCATGTTGACAAAGTGTGGAAGCCTTGGTAGTTTTGTTTTGAGACACTAAAGGCGTAGAATGGGAAACTAAGGCAATTGCAATAACTTTTCAAGTAGATCAAGAGTAGGAAGAGTCTAAGATTAGGGAAACAATCTTCATAGAGTTAGTGAAGACACCCTGTTGCAAGATTAATCTTCATAGTGATGTAATAAAGTATATGAAATTCTTCATATTATAATAATGGAGTAGTAGCACAGAGCGAGCTTGGAGATGTATTTTAAAATGGGGTGAACTCCATTATCATCTTCTGTATTTTGTTTTTTTTTCTTGCTATTCATTTCTCGGTTTTACTTTTTAATTGTTCATTTAGTTTTTGAATTTATGATAAGTCTTACTTGCTATTCATTTCTAGGTTTTACTTTTTAATTGTTTATTTAGTTTTTAAATTTATGATAAGTCCATTCACACTTTAGATTATTGCTAATATAAGTTTATATGTCATGTATTCATTTTAGAGAATTAATTAATTGTTAGAACATATCTCCTATACAATATTATAGAGATGTGGTAACATAATGTAATATAATCTCCTACCAATAAAATAAAAATTAAATTAAATAAAAAAATAAAAACAAAAAATAAAAAATAAAAAATAAAAATAAAAGTAAAAATAATCCTATAAAAATAAAATAATAATAAAAGTAAAAATGACTCATGTTATTGACTTATAAAATTGAGAGCTTGTAATATTGACCCATGGTTTTCATGTGGAATATAACTTGTTTAAAGAAGGAAATTAAAAGAGTCTAAATCCATTTTAGTTCCATATAAGTTAAATAAAAAGAGTAATTGATACAACGTGTACATACCCAATGTATTCAATTTAAGGAATTAATTGATCATTAGCATATATGTTCACTTTCTGCTAATATAAGTTTATGTTCAACCTATTCATTTTAGAGAACTAATTAATCGTTAGCCAACTTATTTCCATATAGTATGCTAGAGATGTTGTAACATAATATAATGTAATCTCTTGCAAATAAATATAAAAATAGAATAAAATACAAAGATTAATGTGATGTAATATAAACTTTTTAACTTGATCAAAATAAAAATAAAAGTAAAAATAACCCTATAAAAATAAAATAAAAATGGCTCATGGTATTTACGTATAAAATTGAGAACCCGTGGTATTGACCCATGGTATTCATGTAGAATATAACCTATTTAAAGGGGGGAATTAAAGGAGTCTACATCCATATAACCTCCTACCATAATGGTGAAAAGAAATGAGAGCTAAAAAATTTGCCTCAAACCAAATTTAAAATCAATTTTTAAAGAACCAATCACATATAAGAGAATGACATCATCTCTTATAATTGAGTTAGCATTATTTGAGTAAAAAAATCATAATGGAAGCTTACAAGTAACTATGGTAGTGATGTAAGCCCCCGGTAGTCCACTTGGAAAACCCCTATTATGTATAGTTATGTGAGTAATGAGGTCCTTTGTTCAAATCTCTTGTGTTTAAACCTCCTCTCATGCAGTACAAGCTTGACCCAATTGCCAATTCCTCTAATAAAAACAAAAACTTTGGTAATGTTATAAGTAAAATACTCATAAAATACTTTTGAATATAATGTAAATATACTCTTAAAACACTTGTAAAATAAAATAATTTCCAATACATTTTCAAATTATTTTTTAAATATATATATATATATATATATATAAAAAAAATGGTGCCTATGCAAATATCTAATTAAAAACTATTTTCTTAATAATATTTAAATTTAATTGAGTATATAATTCCTCAAAACAATGTATCCTTATCATTTACTTCCACCCTCAACTTTTCAAACTAAATTATATATAAATAAATAAATAAATAAAACCTCTAAAACTTTTAAAAATTTAATAACTTCTGCGTACCTTACATTTATGTTCATACAAATAGCATAGTAACTTACATGAACTTAAGATAATATCTCCATAAACTTACACTTACGTTAATTCATATAACTTATTAACTTGTGAACTTAAAATCACTCAAAGGTAACTTATATGAACTTACTTTTGCGTGAATGCAAGTTACATCCGAATAATCAACATTAAAAAAAAAAAGTGTACCTGAATCGTGAACTTACATCTACGTGAATTTAAGTTACATTAAAAAAAATTATTTGGTAACATCTATGATAGATTACCTACGTGAATTTATCTTAATCGAACATGTAAATGAACTTATGTAGGCTAATCATTAATTAATTTTAATTTTAGGAAGTATTAATTAATTCCCTAAAATAAATATATTGGTTATGTAAATATTCTGTGTGAAGTTTTTTATGCAACGTTTACATACCCAATGTATTCAATTTAAGGAATTAATGGATCATTATCATATACGTTCACTGTTAATATAAGTTTTATTTTAGAGAACTAATTAATCGTTAGTCAATTTATTTCTGTTTTTTTCCACTGGAAAAATCTGTAATTTTTCATTAATATAGAAAAATTACATATTGTAGATGCTGTTGCATATGCTGAAACTAAGTCACCACGGAATGTTACAAAAATGTACTATTAGCTGTCCAGATACACCACGCAGGGCGATTTGTCATAATATCAATTGTGATTATCTTTTATATGCCTATATAAGCCTGTATAAAAGCCACGCAGGCCCTTTCAAAATATAAAACTGTATATATAAGCCTATGTACATTGCAAAATTTATGATGTTTTTACAGTATTGACAAAAACCAACTAGTGATCAAGGATTGATGTCCCTTTGGTAATGCTGGTCTATATATGGCCGATGAAAATAGCGGTATTCATTTGTCCCCCTCTACTCTTGTATCAACCACTCTCCTCTGGAAAATGTCGAGGCCTCCTTGGATAGTTGATCAGCACTGCAGTTATGCTCCCTATAGATATGTTTGCAAGAGATATTGTTAAATTCAGCCTTGAATATATTAACTTCATTCAATATATTAGTGAGTGTGTGTATGTGACATGCAGTAATGCCATTGAACCAGTTTATGATGATCTTTGAGTCCCCAAAAATATTTAATTTGATGCAATGGTTCCCCAGAGAGAAATGAAGTAAGTGACGGAGGGTAATGAGTTCCGCGAAATTATTTGTTCCATCTCCTAATCCCATCTTGACCTTGAAGAAGTGTTGTTCACTGATATATAGAATGAAACCTCCCTCACAACCCTGTTGATTTGCAGTGCCATCAAAGAAAGCCCAAGGAGTGATTTTGTCAATGATAGGAGGGGCATGTGGTCTGCGCTCTCTGGGTGGCGAAGGGTCGGGCAGTTCATTATAGGCTGAGATTATACCAGCTGCGATGTGAGGCTAGCTCGCTGGTCTGTTATCAAATATGAAACGATTACGGGCCAGCCAGATATACCAACTGACAATCAAGGGGAGGCATTGTAATTTTGATCCCTTATGTCTATTAGACCAGTCATCCCAAGCACTACCAAGGTCGTTGCCAGCCCACTTCCCAGTAAATCGAATAGAGGAGGATAATCCTTGCCAAAGAGAGTGAAGGGAGATACAATGCAGGAAGAGGTGATCGGTCGATTCAGATGAACACTTGCATAGTATACACCAAGTCGGGCCAAAAAATGATCTGTGAAGAAGTTGTTCCCCCGTGGGTACTTTATCTCTGAGAATACACTAGAAGAATAATCTGATGCGCGGCAGTGCTGTGAATTTCCAAATGTTTCTCCACCAACTTGTAATCTGTCCTGGTCTTTTGTGTTGAATTAAGGAAATATATCCAGACTTTAGAGAGTATATGCCATTCTCCGCCTGACACCATATTAGTTCGTCCGGACCCTCTTTTATCCTGATGTGAGATTCAGTGAGCGCAGATATATAATCCTGCCATTCCTGATGCCATCGAGGGGGTAGATCAAGTAGATGAGCAAATTTCCATGCTTGTGAAAAAATACCTGTGTTATGTGGATCTGCAATGTGTGAAATAACCCTGATCTCATGAGAGTGGAGATACTGTATGAGATCTCTAGAAAGCAGATGTCTTCCTCCACCTCCAATCCATGGGTCCATGGCAATCTGAGCCAGGGAACCATTGTTAATTCTCCACACCAGATTGTCTCTAATATGTGGAAGGGAGTGAAGCAGTGCCTTCCACAGTGATGAGATGCCTGTTGTCGGCCAGCTAGGCAGTCGAACCCAATCCATTATATTCTGTGGCCAGATGTATTTATGATATGTGATATAGGTCCATAGATTCTAACCGGTCAACAGGGTCCAACCCATTTTTGCAGCGAGGGCTTGCGCAAAAAGAGGGAGATCTTTTAAACCCCATCCACCCCACTTCTTTGGCAATGCAATCTTTCTCCAATTAATCCAGGCAATTTTTTTTTTGTCTTGATTCCCATTCCAAAGATATCGATTGCACAGTTGCTGCAGACGAGCTAGGATATTCCTGGGGATCCATGCAAGTGCCATCCAAAAAACTGGGGTAGCTTCCAGGACCGATTTGATAAGAACAAGTCTGCCCGCCCTGGATAAATATCTGTGACTCCAGATGGACAGTCTCTTCTCCAGTTTTTGGACAAGCCATACCCAATCTACAATCTTTTGACAGGTAGGTTTTAGCCAAAAACCCAGATATTTGAGACCTCTATCCAAAGGGTGAATACAGTAAGGAAAGAGTTGATGTGCAAAATGGGATTCATGGACGGATGTTCGAGCAAAAGTGATGGTAGATTTTGTTTGATTAGCAAGCATCCCGGTGGTGGACGAGAAAAGGAGTAGAATCTTGGAGAAAGTACGGGAATCCTGAATGCTACCATCCAGTAGGATAAGCACGTCATCTACAAAAAGGAGATGAGTAAGAAAACAATCGTCAGAAATCTTGAGGCCACAAAGGTCTCCTTCCCTCTTAGCCGATGCAATAAGTCGACTGAGACCTTCCATGACAATAAGAAAGAGGAGAGGAGAAAGAGGGCAGCCTTGTCTAAGCCCCCTTTCAGAATGGAAGAAATGGGAAGCCGAGCCATTTATGAGGACACTGAAAGTGGGTGTGGTGATGCAGGCCATGATCCATGTAATGTAATTATGAGGAAAACCCAATTGGGTGAGAAGCATCTTAATGTATAACCAGCTAACCCGATCAAAAGCTTTGGACAGGTCAATTTTGAGAATGATGCCCTTTAGTTGCCTAGTCCAAATTGAATGGATGGCTTCCTAAGCCGATCCAATGGCTTCATGAATCTGTCTGGAATCAAGGAAGGCAAATTGTTGAGGAGCAATATCCCGAGAGAGAATAGGCCTGAGTCTGTTAGCAATGATCTTAGTTATAATTTTGTATAGGCAGTTGCACAAGGATATAGGTCTATAATCATCGAATGAGGATGGTGAATCAGATTTTGGAATGAGAGCAATGAAGGTCAAGTTGATGGCATGGTATAGAGATCCCGTAATTCTACTCTCCTCCACAACTTTCAATAGGTCCTACCCCAAGATCTCATAGAAAGCAAGATAGAATTCAATCGTCCAGCCATCCGGGCATGGTCCAGCCATCTGGGCATGGACTCTTGAACCATTTTAATGTGCCTTCAAGTTCCCTAGAAGTGACCAGAGCATAAAGCTCTTCTACTTCGACTTCATTGACAAATCTTGGAAAATGTCCAGCCACATTGATAATATCAGCAAGATTTGCTCCAGGAGGACTCTTATATAGATTTTGGAAGTGTTTAGTGCCAAGGTGAGAGAGCTTGTTGAAAGAGTCAGCAAAACCTCCCTCAAGTAAAGGAATATTCCAAATGGTATTAGAAACCTTTCTCCCCTTTGCATAGTTTTGAAAGAATCTAGTGTTGTCATCGCCAACTTTCAACCATATGGCTCTACTCCTTAGTCTCAGGGATTCCTTGTGCTCTTTTAGTATGTGTGCCTTCTGATTTTCCAACTCTATCAAATGTGCCTTTTCTGCTGCAAAGATGAACCCCAGACTTCTTTCATCAAGCAAAGAGCTCAGCTCAGATTCAATTTGGGTCAGCTGTGAGTTCTCCCGAATTAACTTCTCCCTAGCCCAATTAATAGAGAGGTGTTTAAGCTTGGAAAGGTTATTACAAAAACCTTTTGCCAATGATTTTGCTCTATTGATGGGGTTGGCAGTCCAGAAATCCGAAACCAAACTAATGTAGGCAGGGTCCTGCAACTAGACATGGTTGAATTTAAATGGGGCTTTAGGTTTATGATGAGGTCCCAGGATCTCCAGATAGATGGGAGAGTGATCCGATATGCCCCCTGAGCCCACCCATTGTTTGTAGTGGTGCAGATGTTGTAAGAGCGGGCTCTTAATTAAATATTTGTCTAGTCTGCAAGCCAGTGCATCTTCACCCACCCTTCTATTTCTCCAAGTGGGAAGAGGTTTGTGCATGGGAACATCTACAAAATTTATCTGTTCCAATAGATTTGTCACGTGCCCTGAGATAGCATCCACCTGAGCCGAAGACCCCCAAGATTCTCTGAATCCCAAGGAAAAAATTAAATCCCCTCTGATGATGATGTGATCAAAAGCAAGGATCGAGAGGGTTAAAAAATGTTGCCAAAAATGTGCCCTTTGATGATAGGGTCCATATACATTCATGATCCTCGGGTTTTTTCCGAGCTCAGCCGAAAAAATATCAATGCCCATCAATCCAGAACCCCCCCAAGATGCATCAACCCTGATGGAACGAGGGTTGTATCCAATGGCCAGTCCCCCAGATCTCCCTACAGCATCCATAGCCACAAAATTCCATCTTGGGGCCAGAGATTGTAGGGAGTGGGTGATGTGATCAGCCAGACCAAGTGTTTCCTGTAGCAAAATAATATCAATCGGTTCTACCTCAAAAAGTCTCTGTAAGGCTAGTTTCTTAGAGGCGCTAGCCATGCCTTTGCAGTTAAAAGACAAACACTTCATGGGGGAACTCCTCTCGGGGTATTCACAGCTCTAAGGACCCCGTCAAGAGTGGATTGGCGGCCAGAGGCTACCTCCGCCCCGGCTTGCTTAATAGCTTTGGAGAGATCAGACTTTCTACCCCGGGATGACAATGACACTGAACCTGGAAGGGTGAGGCCTAAACCAGATTGTCTAACTAGGGTACCATTTGTAAGGGTTCTGGAGTGGAGGAAGTAATGATGAGAAGATGAGACCTCGGAGGATGATGGCGAGATAGAGGAAGTAGAAGGTGATAGCAGAGAGGGGGCAGTAGTGGCGATAAGAGGAGGGGTTGACATGATGCAGTGAGCCATGGAGGTATGAACCGAAGATGCAACAACAGATGTGCTATAATCAAAAGATGAGGAAGGAGAGATCAGAGAAATACCCGAGACTTTCGTGACTTCAGTAGCAGCTCGAGCCCTGGTCAGCGGTGGTGATGATGGTCTGTGCTAGCCTCCACCGACTTGAGAATATGAGAATTCGCCGAAGGGGCAGGACCCGTGGCAGGGGGATGAGTACCAACCGGTGAATTGACTCTGGATGGAACAGGTGTTGTCTTTGGGGTATCCTCTGATTTCCTGTTGAGCGGGAAATCTTTGAAGAGATGTCCCACCTTGTGGCAGCATCTGCAGCGAAACGGAACCCCTTCGTAATCCAAGATCTATACCTTGATGTACTTCCCCCATTGAAGCGTAATCTTCTCCTCTAGACCCTCGCGAGTGTCCAAGTGGACCAGAATGCGAGCGAGGGTTCGATTTTTCGATTCTACAAAGGTACAGTCATGGTCCAAATATGTGCCCAGTGCATTTCCAATCCTGATAAAGACTTCCTCACACCAGTAATGTAATGGGAGCCCTGGCAAGTGAACCTAAAGAGGTCTTTCCCCGATTTGTTCTCGCTCAGGGTCAAACAACGGACTCCACTGCTTGAGGAGAACCAGAGCCATCTCGATGTGCTAGTACCTGGCAAGAACCAAATCAGTGTAATTTTCCTTTGCAAAGTGTAAAGAGAACCACCCCCTGGGCAGGACATGAACCTCAGGCAGTTCCTTTAGAATGCCACCCCAAATCTCCCTGACCCATTGGGTCAGTCTGTTGGCCGAGTACGCCCTACCTCGCACATGTCCAACTAGCACCATACTAGCCATAATAGCAGCCTCCCCGATAGCAGAGGTCTCACCAAATCTGATGGTGATATCCTTTGTGGTAGCCTTTACGCACTTGGTCTTCCTCTTTCCCGAGCGAGGAGCAGAAGGGTGGTCCACCAAAGGGTTTGGGATGCCTTCCGGGGGGGTAAGTTTTGCAGATTTAACCCTCACCGCGGGGGTCTCAAAACAACCCGACGACAAGTGAGCCGAGGAAGGAGGGTTTGCCGCTATAGAAACCGGAATGTCCACAGGGGGTATAGAGAAGAAATTTGAAAAGGACGGATGAGGGTCAAATGAGGGCGATGGGGCGGTGTTCGCAGATAAAATGTGCAAGGTACCCGGGGAAAGGGTAGGGACATCCAAAGCCGGTGAATCAAGCGAGAGCGACCCCGAGAGAGGAGGCACAATGCAATGCCCATGGAGAGAGACCACAGGCGATGATAAGGGCGGTGACGGTTCAGGAAACAGAAGTGAGGCAGATATCGACGAGGAGAAGTAGGGGTTCCCAAAAATGACACGGTCCGGAAAGGGATCCTCGGAATAATCGACCTCTTCAACCTCCATAGTGTCCCCCATGGTCCCAACCACAAATCGACAGCCGAAAGCGACGGGAAAGGAAAAACGGTAATGGCGGGCAGCAGTAGGCGGTGATGGTACAGGGTTCAAGCAGTCTGCAGTGAATTGCAGTAAAACCCTATGGTTTTAACCTAGTCCAGACGACTGTCACCATCTTCAAGTCTATCCTCCTATTCCCATTGTCAATTTATCTTTGTTATAATATAATGTAATCTAATTTTCCAAAATATTTAAATGATGTAATTTAACTTTTTCCAAAATATAAATATTTAATTTGCGTAGAGATTTCACTTCTCTAAGACTCATAATTTCCAGCCAAAATAAAATTACCTCTTCATTTTCTTAATGGCATGTATTTCATTGGTTTGACTGTAAATAGCTTTCTAAAAGTTTCATAGGTGTAATCCTCTAGTTGCTTGGTGTTCTCATACTTTTTTATTTTGGTTACATTTTAAGAATATGATTTTGAAATGGTTACATTTCATAGTTTTAAGAACATGATTTTGAACCCTATTTCGTTTTATTAGTTAACATAGATCTTTAAATAGTTTACTTAAATCTGTTGTTGAAATATTTTTGAAAAGTATAAGATTTAAACATCTTACTCATACATTTTTTTTACTTCTATTTATTTTTCATTATTATAGTTGACATTATTTTTCTATTTAGAACATAATTTTTATTTTTTATTTTTAATTTAAAGGGGGCATACGAATAGACAAAATTACACATCCCCCTCATACTGAGTTGTAGAATGAGCCTCTCGACTCAAACATACAATATTTTGAAGGGCAAGGATCTTCAAGATCATATTGTGACAAATTTTATATGGAGTTTCAATCCCATTGGTTATTCAAACTATTTTATTCCTTGCTATCATTTTTATTACATGATCATGAATCTGCTTACTCTTACAAAAGTTCTATCGGGTCTCTAAACCTGACTTCTTTTTGGATTTTGCATACTCAAACCTTTGATTTTTTAACTATACATGTTTGGGATACAACAACAAGCATGATTACTCCAATTTTTTATTTCATCATAAAAAAAATGGCTATGGAATACATAAATTATTGTATGAATATCCATGTTTTTTTGTGGATTACATCACCATTGTGTTGCCGGAAGAGAAATTCCTTGTATAAGAAGGTCATGTACCGCCCTCCAAGTTGGAATATGGAGAATGGAAAGAAGGACATTATTTCAAAGAACTATTGCACTCATTACAATATGAGTGGTAACTATATAGAGAAACGTTGGAAACTCCATCCATAACTTCATCCAAAGTAGGGCAAGAAAGTTGAGAAAGCATTTGCAAAAAAGTAGGTAGAAGATGGAAGAGTGGAGCACCAAATAATAATCCAATACGCATTTCATGAAGGACCTCACCATGAAAGGTTAATCCATTAGCTTTGCTGGGTAAGAAATGGGTAGCTTATTTGCATAATTCGTTACTTCCATTGTTGTAAACCTCACATGTTATGTATGGGACCCCTAGAAGGGAAAATTGTATAAGTGATCCTCTGTTATAGTATCATTTATATGCAACATAGTGTTATTATGCTTCCGAGAGTGTACAAATTAGAGAAACAAGTCAAACCATATGTGTAAACTTTTGGTGGACCAAAAGTTCATTTTGTGGGGAGGTTTGATCCATAAGGATCTCTACAACCAAGAAAAATTGATGATCTCAAATTCTGATTTAAATGTACTCATGTCTAAGAGCTCGTCAAGGGCTTTCCAACAATGCTTGAATGGAGTCAAATGGATGTTGTATGAGAAATTTATGGCCTACTAAAGTTCTAGCTAAACACGGAAAAAGATAGGTGGAACACATGGCATCACCAGGGACTGCCACATGTCTGTACGAACAATGGATAAATGATAATGTGGCAATATGATAGGCTCGCATGTAGTAGTATTGACATTGAGGTGGACTATATGAATGTTTATATGGTAGTATGGATGGTGATGGCGTGGAAGTACATATGTTGATGTGGCATGATAGATAGACCAATTAGAGTGTGATATGTGGCAAGGCATGTTGATATCGCTGATAAGTGGAAACACAAGAATGTGACACGTGGCCAACACGTGTTGACGTAACATGGAGTTGATATGGCGCTGACGTGTCTAGAAATGTGGCAGGTGATTGGGATGTTTTCTTGGTCCAATTGAGAACTGCCGCATGACAATGGATTTTGGGAGTTGATCAAATCTGTAACCTCCGAAAACCAAATACGGTGATTTACCAATATGTTGTAGATAAGTTGGTAGAAAAAAATTTGTTACATATTTTATTTAACGACATATAACATATTGTTCGCATAAAAATCGGGACAAGGACGATTGGAAAACGACCTATTCAATGCAAGCCAAACGATTTATCGTTACACCACTAGCGTGGATCTAGTAAAGGGTAATGGAATTTATATTTGCACTGCTAGTATTATCCACATTTTAAAATTGATGGATGGTGGAGGTTGACCCAGCACGTTAGTGGCGCTGAGATAACAACTTTACCAACATGCCAAAGACGTCACTTGACATGGTGGGTGAGCAACCTCTATTTAAGTTTTGATAATTGTCAATGGTTAAGATTGGGAGTTGACAGGTTTTACCCCAGGATCTCCCCGCTAACGGTCCTATGACTTAACCAACGCACTGTATAGCAAGGGCTTTTAATTTATATTTGAAGTGTAAATTCTACGGAAGGCCACAAAATCAGTATGGTCTGTCAATGAACCAACAACTTTATCACACGCTAAAGATGTCACTTGATATGGTGAGCTGACAACTTTTATTTAAGTTTCCATAATATTGAATGGTTAAAGGCAGAGTTGTTTTTAGTGTGATTTTTTGGAAGTTTTTATGGTAGGGTCAGTTTTTTCGGTGTAATTTCTCTAAAATCTCGTAGGAATTTATTCAAATTATAAGCTTGATGGGTAATTCTGTGCAATCGAAGAGTAAAGATTTTTCAAGGTGTTGAATCCATATATACAGTGAAAAAACTAGTTTAAATAACACAAATCAAGATTGCACCTCAATCACACTAAAAACAACTCCTATTAAAATGGGAAGTCGACGATTTTTAACCCCGTGACCTCCTCACAAACCTATGATGTAACCGACCACTACCAAATTGGTTATTTATATTTGAAATGTAAATTTTACCGAAGTCCACAAAATCACCAAGGTTCGCAGGTTCAACCCAAGGATCTGGTGCATAAACCAAGACCTTCTTCCATTACACTAAGGGGGTCGAACGCTGAAACATTGTTGTACGGGTATTTTTTTATGCAGAGTTTGAAGACCAAAGGCCGAACAATGGGAAGGTCGGGATCGAACCGGAGATTTCTCCTTTAACATAATGTAATATAATCTTTTAGAAGTAGAAGTAGAAGTAGAAGTAGAAGTAGAAGTAGAAGTAATTCTATAAAAATAAAATAATAATAAAAATAAAAATGACTCATGTTATTGACTTATAAAATTAAGAGCTTGTAATGTTGACCTATGGTTTTCATGTGGAATATAACTTGTTTAAAGAGGGAAATTAAAAGAGTCTAAATCCATTTTAGTTCTATATAAGTTAAATAAAAAAAGTAATTGATACAACGTGTACATACCTAATGGATTTAATTTAAGGAATTAATTGATCATTAGCATATATGTTCACTTTATGCGAATATAAGTTTATGTTCAACGTATTCATTTTAGAGAACTAATTAATAGTTAGTCATGTATTTCTTGTCCAGTGTGCTAAAAATGTTGTAAGATAATATAATGTAATCTCATGCAAATAAATATAAAAATAAAAAAAATAAAAAATAAATAAAAACAAAGATTAATGTAATGTAATATAAACTTTTTAACTTGGTCACAATAAAAATAAAAAATAAAAATAAAAGTAAAAATAATAAAATAAAAATAACCCTAGAAAAATAAAATAAAAATGGCTCATGGTATTGACGTATAAAATTGAAAATGCGTGGTATTGACCCATGGTGTTCATGTGGAATATAACCTATTTAAAGGGGGGAATTAAAGGAGTCTAGATCCATATAACCTCCTACCATAAGGTTGAAAGGAAACGAGAGCTAAAAAATTTGCCTCAAAACAAAATTGTAATATCAAAATCAATTTTTAAATAACCAATCACATATAAGAGAATGGCACCATCTCTTAAAAAAGTTGGCATTATTTGAGTAAACAATTCATAATGGAAGCCTACAATTAACTATGGTAGTGATGTAACCCCCAAGTAGTTCACTTGGAAAACCCTTGTTATGTAAAGTTATGTGAGTGATGAGGTTCTTTGTTCAAATCTCTTATGCTTAAACCTCCTATCATGCAAGTACAAGCTCATAAAGTAAACAACTTTAATAGTGTTGTAAGTAAAGTACTCAGAGATTACTTTTGAATATAATGTAAATGTACTCTTAAAACACTTGTAAAATAAAATAATTTCCAATACATTTTCAAATTCAAAATTTATTTTTTAAAATTATATATATATATATTAATATTAATATTAATATTAATACCTATTCCAATATCTAATTAAAAAACTATTTTCTTCATAATATTTAAACTTAGTTGAATCTAAAATTCCTTAAAACAATGTATCCTTATACTTTACTTCCACCCTCAACTTTTCAAACTGGGAAAAAATAAAAAAATAAAACCTCTAACATCTACGATAGATTACCAACGTGAATTTTTCTACGATAGATTACCTACGTGAATTTATCTTGATCGAACATGTAAATGAACTTAGGCTAATCATTAATTAATTTTAATTTTAGGAAGTATTAATTAATTCCCTAAAATAAATATATTGGTTACGTGAATTTATCTTGATCGAACATGTAAATGAACTTAAGTAGGCTAATCATTAATTAAAATAAATATATTGGTTATGTAAATATTCGTTGTGAAGTTTTTGTATGTAACGTGTACATACCCAATGTATTTAATTTAAGGAATTAATTGATCATTATTATATACGTTCAGTTTCCGCTAATATAAGAACTAATTAATCGTTAGTCAATTTATATTTGGTATAATATAATGTAATCTAATCTTCCGAAAATAAAATAAAATTTAAGCTAAATAAAAAGTTTAATGTTTAATGTAATGTAAATTAAATATTTTAAGTACCTTAAAATAAAATTTAGGACTAAAATTAAAAGTAAAAATAAGAAAATAAAAATAATTTTATAAAAAAGAAAATGTCAATCTCGCGCCCCCCATTTGACTAAAAGAGGGGATCTACAAATGAGGGCGTAGAATGCTTCTAACCACTAAACCGGCAACAGGAATATGCAGATTGTGTTTGATTATGTATCAACGGTGCACCTATATACATATATAGGTGTTTCAAGATCCATTATGGAATCGTTTTCGTCTTCTTATTGAAATTTCGTAACGTATTTCGTGAAACGTAAGTAGAACGACCTTCCGCTATTTTTAATTTGATTGTATATTCGACTTAGAAGAAAAGTCAATCCATGGAATGCTCTAACGGTCTAATATTCAATCCCTGAACCGGTGTGACAGCGTGTGTAGATGACCAAAACTTGATCCAAGAATCTATCTGCTTACGCATGCATTGACCGAAGAAGGTTGATGTGTTGCACATGAATTGCTTATGATTATGATTGAGAGTTGTGTTTACAATTTGCTTTACAAAATGTTTCTGCGGAGCTTACACTCTTCTTCCAATGAAAGTTGTGCGGCCTGAGCTTCCACGCAAACGGAATATCATTATTCAGACTACTCCTTTATTTGTTTACTCAATTTTTTAATAAGATGAGAAGTTCTGTTGATTTAAAACTATTTTTCTTTGGTTACTAATTCGCCTTACTTCTTAGAGATAACGAAACTCTAAATGTTTTCATAGTATTCAATACATAACTTTCTTATAGAAATTTGGTTTTCTAAATAAGAATAATAAATTAATTTATATTTTGAAAATAATAACGAGTGATCAGTATCTTCTTCACTATTATTGATTAATAATTAAAATATTTAATTAATTTTAAATTTATTAAATTAAAAATTATATATATTATTTATAATCTAATTTTTTTAATGTCTATAAAGTATTGGATTAATGATGAATAGATGCATTGTTAAGGTACTCTTTGTAATAGGTTATTGATTCAAATCCCTAAATCTTACCTACCAAATAAAAAACATAAATCTAATTTTTATAATAAAATTACTCTATAAAATTAAAAACAATGTTTAAAAAGGTAGACAAATTCTAGATGGTCTAGTGGTTACTCAAGAAGTAATTCATACACTGAAGGCAAAGAAGTAGAAAGGAATGATGATTAAACTGGACTTGTCGAAGGCTTATGATAGAATCAACTGGGAATACTTGGAAGAAATCTTGGGAAGTTTCGGTTTTGGTACTAAGTGGATAAAGTGGGTTCACAGTCTCATATCAACTCCAAATTTTTCAATATTAGTCAATGGAACTCCCTCGAAAACCTTTAAGGCATCTAGAGGAATAAGACAAGGTGATCCCTTATCCCCTTTCCTATTTATACTAGCAGTAGAGGGTCTGGGCAGGTATCTTAAAAAAGAAAGAGCAACAAATAAAATCAAAGGGCTAAGACTATGGGGTAATGAATTGCCTATAGCCCATTAGCAATTCGTTGATGATATCATGTTATTTGGAGAACCAACCGTAAAAGAAGTGAGAAATCTGAAGAAGGTTTTGGATTTATTTGCGGAAGCATCTGGGTTAGAGATCAATAAGGAAAAGTCATGCACCTTTATATTCAATACCATGGAGTCAGTCAAAATCCACTTGACCAGGATGCTAGGATTTAAGCAAGGGGAACTCCCAATTAAATACTTGGGAAACTTACTGGATTTCAACTCTAAAAGACAGAAACACTGGCAAGGAGTCTTAGAGAAATTAAAAAACAGAGTGGCTAACTCGGCCTTCAAATCTTTAAATATTGCTGGAAGGATTGTATTAGTGAAATCAGTGTTGCAGGCAATCCCCATATATCCGTTATCGATTATGGCTGCACCACAAGGAGTCTGCACCAAGATCAGAGAAATTCTGAGGAAATTCATTTGGGGAGGATCGATCAACAAAAGAAGTGGGCCTTAGTATCATGGAAACACCTGACAAAACGAAAGGAGGAAGGAGGCTTGGGTCTACGCGATC
This sequence comes from Pinus tabuliformis, assembly GCA_031772625.1. NCBI lineage: Eukaryota > Viridiplantae > Streptophyta > Pinopsida > Pinales > Pinaceae > Pinus > Pinus tabuliformis. Next base: position 75,382,791 of record CM062819.1, on the reverse strand, counting down.
CGGATAAACTCAACAAGGTGCTCGGTGCAAAACTTTGGTGGCGATGGCTAAGAGGGGGCAATGACCTATGGAAAGCACTATGGAGGCACAAGTACAATATGCCAGACACTACGGAGGATATTTACCGGTTGCAGGAAACCCCGAAAGGCTCGGCAATCTGGGATCTAGCTCAACAAAATCGTGATATAGTAGAAAAGAATGCTTTCTGGGAAATTCGAGGAGGAGGAGAAGCCAAATTCTGGGACGAGAAATGGCAACAAAGAGGGAAAATGAGCAGAATACAAAAAATCCAAAACATACAGGAAAAAATAGGGGATAACCGTATATATGTCAAAGATTACTGGAAAGAAGACGAATTGGATGGAATCTGGCGGAAATGGATAACACCAGAGGAATGGGGTATCGAGATAGATCAAGAACAACAGGAAGCGTTCATGGAAGAGGTGGAGTCCAGGAAAATAAAAGCTAGAACGGGTAGGGATATCCTCAGATGGGGGAATTCAATGAAAGGATCCTTCACAGTCAAGGAGGCATACTATCTGGCAGACCAACAGGGGACCAACGAAGAAAACCAAGACTGGAAGGTCATCTGGGGTAACAATTGGTGGCCGAAAATTACCTTATTTGCATGGCTAGTAGCTAAGGGCAAGATCCTGACGTGGGATAAACTCCAAAAGAAAGGTTTCAGTGGGCCTTCAAAATGTTATCTATGCAATAAGGAAGCTGAAACACAAGATCATCTGTTAATCAAGTGTGTATATGCCAGGAAGCTATGGATTGAAACCGGAAATCTATTCCAGAAACTTGAGAGGCCCCCGAGAGAAATAAATGAAGTGATTTTTCATTGGCAGAAGGAAAAATTCCAATGTAAAGTAGTTCGAAAGGCCTGGGATCTCATTGCGGGTTTTGTGATTTGGATGTTATGGAAAGAAAGGAATCGTAGAGTATTCCAAGACAAATCTAAAAATACGAAAACAATATGGAACAGAGTAGTGAACTTAACTAGAGAATCAATTCTGGTGGAAAAATGGGATGCAGATGATTGGAAAGTAGATCAGGGAGAGGAGAAAATTTTAAAGAAACTAAATTTGAAATATGAAATGGTGCATACCAAAAAAATTGGCAGAAATAGTACGCGACCTCAAAGCTATGACAAGTTTGCATATCCCAGAGATAATTTTATGAAGTTAAACTTTGACGGGGCATCGAAGGGGAACCCAGGTAATGCCGGATTTGGAGGTATCTTCCGCGACAGCCAGAGAAACACCAGATGGATCTATGCAGAGTGGGGCGGGGAGATGACAAATAATGAGGCCGAGTTATGGGCGATTCACCAAGGCTTGAGAATCGCGATTAGAAATGGCTATAGAAACCTGGAGATAGAAGGAGACTCTCAGATAGCAATTGAAATCCTAAAGAAACTTAACAACGGGAAGAACTGGGAGCAGATCACCAATAGCTAGCGAACGACAGGGATTGTTCAAGAAATGGCGGACCTACTAAAAGGAATTGACTATAAAATCTTTAATCATGTGAAAAGGAATGGAAATCGAGCGGCAGATTTCCTTGCGAATTGGGGTTGCAAGGGTCGAAACAACAAAATAGACAATCAGTGGAGAATGTTGCGGCCCAACAGAGAATGGGAGGAATTGGCCGGTATCATCAATTATGACCATGAGCAAGCAACGAATGAGAATCATGGGCAAGCAGCAAATGAGAATCATAGCATTTGTGCGACGGACAGGTGAGATGGACCGACAATCCCAGAAATTTAATGAGTGTCAGTCAAGGCGGGGGAATGATATAATGGGCAGGCAAGCTACAGTACAGCAGAAGTGTGCGACGACATGTAAGAAACAACCACCCACAGCAAGATAATAAACGCAAGTGATCGGAGAGGAGGGAAAAACAGCATGTCAGAATCCATAAATGGAAATGAGGGAAGAAGGATAATTGATAGGAAAGGCAGAGGGCAAAGTAACAGGTGGCAGCGGAAGGCCAAGTTGACAGGTAGGCGGATTAGAGCAAGGAAGATTATAAACGGGCGGCAGCGAAAGGATCGACAACGAGGAAACTGTTTAGGAACTCAGAGAGTGAGGAGAGGAAAGGTGGTGGAGAGCCGGCACAGAGCGAAGTTGCGTCGAAACCTCACTGAGGACGATATGGAAACCAGGAAGAGAGCAAGGGCAGTAGAGGAACTGGAAGCCGCGGAGCGCAGAGACAGGGACAGAAAGGGCAAGGCGGTAGCGAAGGAAGAGACTGTAGAGGAGATATATGAAATATATGATGACTCTGAGGATGAAGAGGACCTGCAAGATCAAGGCAGGCAAGGTAAGGAACGAGGCGGAAATGTAGGAGGCTGGGATACCCAGCAAACCAGTGACGAGCAGCTAGGACAGCGGGAGGGAAAGGTAAGGCAGCGCGACAGACAGAGGGGAAGAAGAGGTGCGGGTAGCGGGCTGGAACCGAGCAGCAGGAGAGGCAGAGGACCGAGCAGATACAGAGGAGAAAGGGGAGGACGACAGGGGCAGAGAGGGAGACCGGGTAAAAAGACAAGCCGGTCGTTGGATAAGAAAATTCAACAAGCAGAAAAGGCGTATAATCAGAACACGAACCCAAGAATCAGGAGAATTATCCAGAATATGGAGGAAGATGCGCTTCAGGCTCAGTCTGACTCAGAGATGGAAGATTGGGAGTTTTTACTCCACGACCCTGGCAACACTAGAGGTAGAATGTCTCTATTTAAATAGTCCTTGCATATCTACTGGGTGATGAAGAGATTGTTAGCTAAAGCTTTGGAACAAGTTGCGACAGAGATGACAGAACTGGCGCAAGGAGTCCCCAACCTAAGGAGGGAGCTGAGGATTATTCAGATTACATTGGAGATGCAAGAAAAGAAGCTTGAGGAGATTCAACAAATGATAAGGGAAGGACAACAGAATGCAAACAAGGAGACTAACCAGCGACCAGAGGCAGAAGCTGATTAAATATAGATATGTATTAATTTTGATGAAGCTGCATAGTATAGATAATTTCAGTTTCTTTCAAGTATTAGAAGAGGAAAATCGATATATGCATTCAAGTAGAATTAGAAATCTGCAAGACTGTTTAGTGTATTTAGCTTGGATAACCAGACCATGGATCTTCTATTTTTGGGCGGCTATTAAGAACTTTAGGTGGCTGAAATACTCGGTTTCCCCAAGAGGGCGAGTTGAAGTCAACCATATATATACTGTTTATTTTTGATTTGAAGTAATAGAAAAAAAAGAGCAACACCGCAGCTTACAAAAAAAAAAAAAAACAATGTTTGAAAAACGTCATTATGTGAAATCATCTATAAAATTCAAAGATGATAATGTGAAAAGAAAAGGTAAATCTAACATTCAAATATGATAATGTCGATGTCATGATGATGATGGATGTTGACAAAGATTTTATTGGGCAGTCTTAGTGTAAGGCCTTCGTGAGTGAAGTGCGACGGGCACCGGCGAGTCGTGCACGAGAGCGGGCGCGCGGGCGGGCGCACGGGCGCGCGGACAAAATGTGCGACGGGTGCGACACTTGTGCGGAGGAAATGCGACATAAAATGCGACGAAACAAGAAACACTTAATTCGACTAAGTGTTGGACTACCACATATATGCGATGGTTAAAAGAAGTAAAGCCGACTTGTAATAGAGTTACATGTGGGCGTATGTGCTAACTTGTGGGGTCGGCCATGGGGCTGCACACCCCCTTAAAGCATACGTTGAATATGGTATAAGTATGTGGAGCTTTGAAGCTCATTTGTTCATCATCCATTCGAACTCTCATTCACTTATGCGCATGAGGAAGGGGTAAAATCTGCGCAAGGAAGAGGAGGAGCTGTGCATAGCTCATGCGCTCTACCCAAGTGCAGATTTGGAGTTTCTTATGCCGGTTGGAGTGTAGGCAAGTGTGCCGAGGTTCGGGTTGTTTGTGCAGGACTTGGTAGAGAGGTATAAGTGGCTCGGGTGAACACTTCTCTTTGTGCAAGGGTGCACATGATTGTAAAAGGCTGTTCTATGCCTTGGTTGTAAAATATTCTAAGTATAGACTTGGAGCTTTGCCAAGTATACTTGATGATTGTATTATTGAAAAACGGATATAATATATTGTCGGGCAGACTCACATTACGGGGAGTTGCCCCTCCCCTTTATACTTGTTGCAATTGTTGTTCTCGGTTTAATTGCATGATGATAATGAATGAGTATGGGCTTCATTAAGTATAAAGGATAATTAATTTTACTTAGTTGCAAAACAAAAGCTAAGTATGTTAATGTGAAAATAGGCGTAGTCCACGAATGTTAGTATTGGTGAAAAGAACGCGTTCGGTGGTGCCGCACCTTGCTACAAGCGGTTGGAAGACTACCGCAGGTGTAGGGGCGTGACACTTAGGGTTGTTGACAAACTTAAATTGATTTACTGCTTGTGGGTCTTCCTTTCCTCACATGCGTGGCTATATTGAATCGATTTACTACTTGGTGGGGTTTGGCTTCATTGTGATGGGTCGTTAAATCTTATAGGTATTTATTTTTGTGAATTTATAAATTTGTAAGTAGTTATGTTTTTGTTTTTTCTAATTTTGGTACGATTATATTTTTATTATGTTTGATATATTATTTTTTATTTTTTGTTTCTTTGATTTCATATCAAGGAGTGTTTTAACAGAGTTTCTAATGGTCATCTATTCAAAATCTTATATTTCTCTAGTATATCCAAAATTTCATATTTATCTCATTTAACATTTTTAAAATTACGTATTTAATTTTTTTAAATGTCAATTTGAGACACACACACACATATTTTAAAATGTCAATTTGAGACACACACACACACACATATATATATGGAGTAGAAAGTTTATATTATAAATTGGAATGTTAAACATATTTTTAAATTTTAAAAATAATAATATAAGACTGATTTTTTCATAACAAAATGAATATTTTCGAATTCTAGGTACATTTAACTTTAATAAGGATTTTTCTGTGTTTAAAAATAGAGAGTTTTTTATTTTCATAATTAATTATGCATTCAAATTTCTTCATGGGAAATTGTAAATTCAAATGCTCATTATTATGTTCATTTTTGTTCATTTTTATTTGATAAAGCCAAGTCATATTGCACTATATAACAATTCAATTGAAATATATTGATTTGATGCAAAATATATAAGTTTTAATCTTTTGAGTTGGTTTGGATTTCTTTATATCAGTGGTGTTTGTTAAATTATTTTCATGTTTTTAAGGACTTACTATTTTGATTATAATAGATATCAATGAACTATATTTATTATGTGCAAAATCTTCCTGACTATAGAGATGCCAAGTTGTTCAATGAAGGAGCTATAGCGAGAGGAGAAGAGAGGAGAGGAAGAAAATTGTAATTGTGAGTTTTATTTTGAATTGATTTATTTCTAACAATTATGTATATATAATTATTTAGCTATATGAACTTGAAATCCCATCTATTAAATTACATAAGAAAAAATGCTACATATTAAATTGTATTATGCTTTTCCCAAGGGTTGCCCCTCTGCAAAACTACAAAGAAAGAAATATTATGCATTTCCCAATGGCCGATTGTCTCCACTGAATTCACTTAATTGAATCAAATCAGCCCAATAACCTTCATGGAGAGGGAGAGAATATATATATATATATATATATATATAACAAATAATGATAAGAAAAAATAAATATAAAAAATTACTAGAAGGGCAATCTTAAAAAGAACCCTTCATACAAAATTTACCTGGACAAATTTATACCCTTATAGTGATGAACTCAATTCTATATTCTTTGTATTATGATTCCTTTCATACAAAATTTACTTGGACAAATTTATACCCTTATAGTGATGAATTCAATTCTATATTCTTTGTATTATGTTATAGTTTGTTGAGTATATTGAAATTTTGTTACATTGTGTTTATTTTAATTTTAAAAGAGTTTTTAAAATTTTAATTTAATTATTAATAATTATTAAAAATAAATATAGATTTTAAATTTTATAATATTTTTAATAATAGTTAAAATTTATTTTGATGATAATGATGATGATGATGGTTAAAGTCTACAAAGATCAACATGATCTTTCAAACCTTAAGAAGGTAAGTGATAACTAACTAAAGTTCTTTAATATTTCATTTCTATGATTGAAAATAAGTGAGAGAAGTGAGATCGATGTCGTTTTGTTGACTTAACAAATAACAAAGGTTGATAGTGCAACAAATGTTATGAAAAGGAGGATGGATGTGAGTAAGGGTCGGGCATTCTAAGATAAAGTGAATTTCATCTTCAACTCTCTTAGTATCGCAAAGAGGGCAGATTCTTTCATCCCAAGGTGTTTTGGGAATGTACCAATGCCCTATTTCACTATGAAGCTCATGAGAATTAGTTCATATCTTTGCAATGTTCATTTTCTTCTTGGCGCTGGTCAAGACAAAAAGATAATTCTGGTAAGTAAGAGTGGGGTTGATCACCTCATAATATCTTAACTTCCTTTTTCCCTCTAACTCCTTGTCCTCCCACAAATTATACGTAAATTTGGAGGTAATAGTGCTTTCAATATCATCTTTATAACTCAAGATGATCTCCTCCTTTACCCCCCATTAGTTGAGCCAGGACTGGGCATCTTTATGCCAACCTTCCTTGAGTCAGAGGTTGGGGTTTTGACTAAAGTTAGAAGCAATTTTGCGGAGTCTCTTGGATTCCATGTTGTAAAACTTCTTCTTTTCTATCAAATACCTAAACATAGTCATGTTTTCAATGTGGGAGAGGCTACCTTCAATCAAGAAAATATGGTAGATAATATTTCCTTTAATCTTGAGGTTGTAGGTTATAAATTTCTTTTGTATCATCTCAAAATTTCTTCACCATTCTTTAGATATATTTCAGCCCTAAACCTCACATCCATAGAAAATAAAAGGGGTGATGAGAGTCTCAAAGAGGAATTGTTTTTACTCCAAACCCTAAGGTCAATTGACTTACAATTTTTCTCAAGCTCATATTAAGCTCTTGAACCTCATCTAATCATTTTCTCAATGCTATAGTTCTAGTTGAGCTAATAGTGAATGTCAATACCTAAGTATTTGTATGAGAAAACCTTCTCCAAGTTTTTATCATAAATGAAATTATCAGAGTTGATCCTCTTGGATTTAATTAGCATTACTTTAGTCTTGTCGGTATTAATAGTCATACCCATCTTGGAGTAGTAAACCTGGAGGATTCTAAGTTGCTTGTTGATATCATTGGGGCTTCTAGCAAGAATAACAATATCATCATCATAAAGGAGAAAGTAATGACTATATTAGTGAGCTTGGGTCCATTGCATCCTGCAGCTTCTAGACACTCTTCTAGCTTATTAATACAAATGCCAAAAAAGGTAGGGGATGGGGGACATCCTTGCTTAACTCAGATATTACATTTAATCTCCTTAGACCAACTCTTAGTGGTCTAAAGATTAGCAATAACATTCTTGTATAAAATAGTCTTAACATCCCTTAGCTTGACAAGGGGAACCATTATCTCATCGAGCCTTTGCCATAACTTCTCTAGAGGAACAATGTCGAAAATATTTTCAAAGTCAAAAAGCAATAGAATATATCATTTTTACTATTGTGACACTCCTCAGAAATGGTCCTAAGAGTTACAAGGTGGTCAATAGATGAGTGATGCCTCCTAAAACCATCTTTCCCTTTAGCTCTTTTACCATGATTTTCAAGCCAGACGCTAATATTCTTTTCCAAAATGAGCCCATACAATTTGGCTAAAATGTGGCTAATCATGATAGTCTTATAGTTAGAGGGGATATCTTTATCCCCACTCTTAAAGATATGCATAATAAGGCTTTGCGTCCAAGGCTTAGGGAAATCGTCTTTCACTATAAAAATGAGGAGTTTGTGAATATGAGAGATGAGGATAGACCTTCCCATTTTGAAAATTTTAGCTTGGTGACCTTCAATATCTCTAGCTTTTCCATTAGCGAGCTTCATAATCCTAAACTTCACGACTTCCAAAGAAAAGATATCTTCCTCTATAGGAGTGTTTACGATATTTCCCATGGTGTCTGGGGAGTCATAAAGATTCTTAAGATAGATATCCTATTTCTTTAAGAGGATCGAATTAACTTCCTTCATTTTATGGAAAAGAATATTCCTCCAAAAAATTTTAGGCTCAACTTTAGAGAGGTGAAGAAGACGTTATTGCCTCTTATTTATATAGTACATTTTCTTTTGTTTGAGAAGAGATTTATACATAATTAATTTTTTCAAACTTTACAGTTTCCTTAGGAGTATCTTTAATTGATTTCCTGGAAATATTACAATCCTTATCTTACCAAGGGATAGAAGTTCTATTGTTCTTTTTATAAGATACTTCAGTAGAGAATTTTTTTTGTAAACTGTCATGGATATTCTACTCAACAGTTCGTCACAACATATCTGATAATAATATATTAAAATACTGAAATTTTATACTATTACAGTTTTATTAAAATTCTAGATTTGTAGATTTAACTGTAATTAGTGCATGCATGCGAATGGAAATTATGAAAAAAAGTAGAGAGCGACAAAATAATCTAATGCACACACATAGGACGTAAGATATGATTTATGGCAAACTCTTTTGACAAAAAATCCAACTGGAAGGTGAGGCTGCTTCGCTCTCTTTCTTTGTCTAGAAATATGGATGCGAGTACAAAGAAGTAATGTTTGCAGCATGTGGGCTGCTACAGTGCACAAGTCATATTATTGTGCTCTACCTCCTATCTCTACTGGCTGTCTTTGCTCAACTATGGAACAAAATTCTCTCGAAAGAATGGAATGCCTCTTCCTCCTAATGGCTTGGTTATAACACCACCTGATAGTCTACTAGTGAGTGATTGGAGACTTCCGTGCAGTGAATCATATTGTTAGAAATTTCTGGAATGACATTGTGTAATATGTGTGATCCATCCCAAAAAAAGGAATCAAATGTTCCATACGGTGGCTCCATCCATCATTAGGGACCACAGAGAGTTTCATGTATTAACGAGTGCTAGAAAACCTTTTTATAGGAGGATTTTTGGAATGTTGGGATAATGGTCATAATTTTGATTTTAATAAATAATATTTGACCAATTCTCTTTTGAAACCATGATGATTGACTAGTCAATATTAATAAATTAATAATGATTTAAATTTGGTAATTTGAAAATAGTGAAATAAGAAATCAGATTATTCATTTAATGTTTAAATGGAAAAATCTCAAATGTTAATATAAAAATTACTTTAGAATTAAAAGTGAAAAACTTTTTTATATGAAAATAATTAAATAAATAAATATGTTAATAGGAGAGGATTGGATCTGCGTAAAGAGAATGGAGGTTGCTCCAACAAAATGGTCAGGCAGTTAAAGAGGCAAGGAACTAAAGAAATAAAAGGAGAACAAGATTGATGACAATAAGAGACAAACAAATTAAAGGAGTTAAGGATTAAAATTGAGTAAGATGAGGAGGAATCAAAATGGGGGTAAGCATTAATAACTTGAGTTAAGGATTAAAAGGACACTAAAGATCCAAATAAAATTAATACAAGGAGGCTAGGATTATTATAAAATGAGATGATGAATAAAGGTTAAGCTTGAATAAGATGATAAGCCTAAAATGTAAAATAGAGAGGCTAAGCAATAAGATGAAAAAAGGATTAATATTAAATAATATGGTAAGAAAATAATACAAGGAGCTAAGGAATAATATAAGAGATGAGGAAGAAGGTATGAGTTTAAGATAATAGATCGAAACTCTCAAAGAAGGCAAAAAAATTTCAGATAAAGGGGGCATATTACGAAGATAAGGGATGGGACGAGATAAGCGTCATAGAGTGAGATAGTGGATGATGGGTTTTTAGGATTGGTTGAGTCTGTAACCATCCTCCCTATTAAAGTTATTAAGGTTCTTCTTGATTTTGAGGTCTCCCCAAATAATACACAATATCATTCCGGAAATTTCTAACAGCCTACTAGTGGTTAAGTCCGACTACATTAACTCTTAAATAGAGTTATAATATAAACTATTCTAGAGTCTTTTACATCACAAACATGTGGCTGACCCCTTTTCAATAAATAATGGGGGCTGACACGACATCCTCCCAAATTATAGGTGTGAAAACAGGAAGGTCAAGTTCTGGGTGGCATAACTTTTTCATACGAACTCTGATTGACTTGCTTCTTGAAACGTTGGAAAGATTTATGTGTGTAGAACAACATGAAATGGTGCTGCCCTAAAGAAACAATTTTTTACCCCCAAAAAACATCATTTGATGCCTCAAAATGATCTTGGAATGTTTCAGACCCTGTTTTGCCAAACTGGGTCCTGCCAGTAAAAATGGTCCCATGAGTTTATTCCTCCAATTTTTCCACTCTGAATGCATCGAGATGGATGAAAAATAATATAATGATCCAATCTAGATCTTAAGTTGTTAATGGTAGTGGAGAGGGTTGTAGTAAAATTGTGGTAGACATGATCAATATTATCATTGTACGTTAAGAGACATAAATCCCTTGTTTAGTCTTTTAAGAAGAGATCCATTTTACTTTTTCCAAAATGTATTTTCCTTTGGCTCTCACCAGTATTTTATATGTGGCTAATGTGAATATCAAGGTTTAGGGTTAAGGATAGGGGTCTGTGGTCATAATTAGGCTCATGGTCATCTAGGAGGTGAAAATTAATAATATGGTTGAGAATCTTTGTATCAGATATCACATAGTCCACGACACTACTACCAAGCCCATGAATACAAGAGATTTGGCCAAATGTAGGCCACTTACTAATCATGTTACAAATAATTAGGTCTTGGGAGCTACAAAACTTAATTAGCTCGATACCAAATAGGTTGTTGGTTATGTCTCCATAATTTCTTTGGAATTTACGAGCTTTAAGTTATAATCCTCATCAATCCATAGGGGGTTAGGGTCAAAGTTATTACTTAATAGATTAGCTTGGTTAGTAGTGGTTCTACCAAGAAAAAGGATATTGCCTCCATTCCTTTATCATGTTCTAAGGTAATGAAGGGGTAGCTCTTATCGAAGTTGTTCTTCTTGTAGGAGGAAGAGTTGATAGGAGAAAAATAATAGATTGTGAGAAAGATCTTATTCTTATAATTAAAACTTAAGCTTCTTCCACATTTTCACATTCTTATAATTAAAACTTAGGATTCTTACATGCTTTCTTATAGAATGTTTTGCTAAGTTTTATCAATAAATTCAAATTTAATATTATAATTATTGTAAAGTGGGTTCACTCCAATTAATATAGGTGGCCAGAGAGTGCCTAGGGCAAGGTTTGGAATTCCAAATTTGTTTTTCTTATCATGTTTGTTTTTTTTTCTTTTATGATTGTAATTTTAAACTTTATACATACTCATGAGTGTTAAGCTTTTTCCTTTTGTTATATATAAGTTTGGGCAACAACCTCCCATATTTAAAGTAACATGTTTGTATTTTTTTATTTTATTTTTGGCTGTGGTTCACCGACACCCTGGTCAACGGGTGGTGCTACATCCACGGAAAAATATGGGTTGATCGACCCCAAAGGGAATCTAGCCCCATGGCTCACTAGCTAGGCCTAACCCCAAGGGATTTGGGGATAATGGACCCTGTGACCTCCCGATGGATAGCATGTTTGTATTTTGTTTAGGGGCTCACCATAAGTTTCTCATCTTAAAAAATCCCAAGTCCTAACCCTATAGCAACATTAGTGGGGATGGTAAGGAGAAAATTAAACATAGTTCAAAATCCACGAATGAGAAAAATCCAAATCTATAAGTAGAAGAGCATTATCATTAATATCCCAGAGATTTAACTCGGGCTTCATGGTGGCAATTGATTTTCAAAGCCTCATGATAGAGAGAAGATAATAGGCCATCCCCACATGATGACTCCTTATCATAACAAGAAACAATTCTTAGCTCGGTTGAGGAGAGGATACTTGGTATTTTTTTTATTAGACATGTGACTAGATATTCCATGAACCATTAAGAGATGGGAGACCTTGCTTCTTTCAAAGTTTAACCGTCTTGTGCGTATAAATATGTGAATCCAACTCAAGCTTGATGTAGTAAATCCATTAAGAAGAGACCCCTTAGAAAACAATGTCAAAACTATTTTTTGTGTGAGGTAAAGAACTAGCTCTTACTTTTCTATTTGTGTCAAACTAATGGTGATCAACTCAATTGATGGTAAGCTTGTACCTTTCAACAAAGGGTTTTTGAATTGATTTTTCAACCACTACCATACCTTCATTTTCCATACTTTATCTATGAGTTGTTTGATTGAGTCCTCCTCTAGTATGTAGAACTACTAATGTAAAGATGGTATAGGTAATTTGCTTAAATCATAAGAATGGTGTTATAGGGTGACGACATCTAAGCTTCAGAGTTGGGACACAAGAAAAGAATTTGGAAAATGGTTTAGATGATTATGGTAGTATACGAGTGTAGGTGGGAGGGAAAAATATCTATGTGAAGTCAATTGATTTCTCCCCAATCAATTCAACTAAAGTTACCTATTCACAACCAACCATTAAAATTTATAACAATTAATTTAGATATTCACACAGGAAACTTACAATTTAAATTTTTTCCACAGTACAATACATTTAAAATAAAACCAAAAACTCCTTTTGTTAATCATTAAATTCCAAGTCTGCATGGGGTTGATTGTTTCTTCCAATAAAATAAAAAATATATGTGGCGGAGTTCCTCCTCATATTTAATATTTTGGGACCAGTGGACAGTTTTGCCACGATGATCGGACAATGCAAGTTAATTTCCAAGAAAATATTTAATATGGGCTGGTTGAGCCGAGCGCACATCTCTCTTGATTATCAAGAGGATGACGTGGAATAATCGTATCTCAAAATTAGTTCACCAATATATTTTTGGACGAAAGGTTTAAATAAAATCACTGTCTCGCATATGCCTTTGGCGTGATTAAAATGAAAATTAAAATTAATGCTAAATTTATCATTTATAATTGTGATATTTATGTAATCATTTTTATTGTTATTTAAAGAAAATATTAAAAAAAAATAGATGCGAGTTTTTTTAAAAGGAAGGGTCATGAAGGGCTTTGTAGTATAGGGTATAGATGAGGGTTTCCATCGGGTCATGGAAGGTGGTGCTTGAAATTAAAAGAGGAAAATAAACCACCATACATAAGGCCTTGAGAGCTAGGAGTGAAGTCTCTTAAAATGATTATTCTCTTATTCAACACATGAGAGGTGTGGGGTTTTTGAAAACAAGTATCTCTTAAAAAAATCATAACTTGAAATTTTCATGTTAGATCATTTTTGGAATCTTGTCTAAAAGATTTATCTTTCTCTTCAAAGGGCATTATGGTAGTCTGATCACTAGTTGGAGTGCCACCTTCAAAGTACTTTCTGCCTCCTCCCAAAATTTCGTTATCTCAGCTTGTTTGGAATTCAAGGAATTGGGAATTGACTTGTCAATTATAAACATGTATGGCCCTTATTCTAACAAGGTCCTATTTTGTGAAGGTCTTGCGGAATTTGGTTTTCTAAGTGCTCCTTATTTAATCATTGGAAGTGATTTAAATTTTACTTTATCATTGAGGGAATTTTGCGAACAAAACCCAAGACAATATCAACAATGGTTTTTTCTTTTCTTCCCTTGAAAATGATCATCTATGAGATGTCAAACTGGTTATGATATACTAAACATGGTGGAAATTTCGTGTAGGTGACGATGCAGTCTCTAAAATGTTGGATCGACCTTTGGTTTAAAAATCCTTTTCGAGCCTTTATTTCTTATTGAGGTCTTGGGTTTCATCAGGTTGGATTTTGAACCATCTTCCAATCCTCTTCAAAATCATCTTAGATAAAGAAAGGGTGCCACCTCCTATTAGGTACAATTATTCCTAGTTATGGGGAGAGGATTTCCAAAAATCAATGAATGATTCAGGGGAACCTCTTGTAACAACCCTTTATTGGTTATCCCTCTTGTAAATATTTTTATGTACAATTGTAAATACTTGTGAATATAAACAATATTGGACTAAGAGAGAGGACACATATTCAAATTTTTGGGAGGAGATGTTGACTGGGAATTGTTTGGGGAAATATAAAATCTCATAAGTGGCATTTAATTGGCCACTTATCTCCCTAATGAATTGAAGGAAAATCTGATATAGGAATTAAAATGTATATGGGAAAGAGCATGAGCTAGTCCTACTCTCGAGAGATGTGTTGGAGTTGGTCAAAATGTAATAGAAAAGATGATATACGAGAGTATGATATGTAGACAGAGAGCTTCGATTGAGGGAGCAAGAAGGAAGACAAGAGAAATACTCTCGAAAAAGAAGAGCATTCAGACAATAAGGGTGAATTTGAGTGTAGTATCAACACGCATGGTAAAGAAGGCACAAAAAATTTAAGTGTGGGATAATGCAACAACAAGTAGGGTTATGTAGCAGTAGTGCTCGAGAAGCATTGGAACAACTCAGTGGGAGCTCAAGATAAAATGTGGTGTTTAAAAGGTAAAGAAACACAATACTCTAAACTCCTGCTAAGTTGGTGGAGACATTGGGAACTTTGGGACTTCTCTTGGTGTTTCATATGTGGAGACCCTATAGGTGAAATTTGGGTTCCCATGAAATATATTAGGTGGAGGCATGGTTTGCTATGGATTCCTACCAGATTTTAGGTGGAGGCACTGTGCGCTTTGGATTCCCATAGTGTGAATTGGGTGGAGACATTGTGTGCTTTGGATTCCTTTAAGTGATTCTTAAGTGGAGACACTATGTGCTTTGGATTCCTTTAAGTGATTCTTAAGTGGAGACACTATGTGCTTTGGACTCTTGCTGATAGGTGGATGCATCGTGTGTTTTGAATTCCAAGAAGTGATTGTTTGGGTGGAGACACTGTCATATCTAGACTCCTGCCAAATTGTAAGTGGAAGCATTGTGTGCTCTAGATTTATAACTACATTCCCCTTTCTCAATCAAAAAATTTAGTTGAGAAGTGGACCCAATTTACCCAAACTAAATCTAATTGGTGAACTAGGTTGTTTCTTACAATAATATGTTTCCAAATTGTTGGTTATGCTTCCCTTAAAAGCATGGATTATGTCTACACTCCAAGAGATACATTGCCAAGCCCCCACAAATTAAGAAAGTCACTATTAGCATCCATAGTTGAATGATGAAAGGCTTGGTAAACCAAGTCCATCAAAATCGTAATGTGATTTCTTCATTCAGTCAGACTATGTTGGGAGCTGGATACCCCAAGGGTAGTTTTGGGGCTAAGAGCCCATATTTTGGTCCAATTTTGTAATCCAAATGTAAAGACTGCGCATTTTGTGGGCGCGGAGCACATAGATGTTAAAGAGTCATAGGGTTGTCTGCCCTTATTTTGATAATGTAATGTCTGTTGTAGAAGATCTACCCATGGTCTGCAGACCATGGATTGTATAAATAGAGCTAAGCTCTAAGTAGTAGACATGAACTAATAACAAATGAAGATATGATGTATGAGAGATATCTCTGAAGTAGAATTCTAAGTTTTGGGTTGTAGTGCAGGTAAAGGCTCTGCAGCTGAGTGCGCAGAGGCCTAGAAGTCCGTAGCTAAGTGCGTGGACCCCTGCAGCGAGTGCGCAGGGCGAGTTGAGTCTGTAATCATATGGAATTATCAATAAAGAGAAGTATTCTATAATTTTTACGTGTTTATTTCCTATTTATGCATTTGTTATATTGGGTATGAATTTCACTTCTAATGCTTATATGATGCACGAATGTGTATAACTGCATTGGTTAAGTGCACGCAAGTAAGAAAATCTGTTTACGCAAATCTAACTAGATCTGTTAAATAAGATAAGTAAGATACTTAACACAGTTTGAGAGATATCGCAGTTCGCTGCCATAGCAGCGCGCAAGGACTTCAGCCCCTGATTAGGGCTGTACAAAACCGATTGTAACATTTCGTGAAGGTACTAAAGGGTAGAGCAGAGGAATAAGCAACCTACGCAAAGGTAGGTATAGATGGGATAAACCGACATCACATCCATCTCAAGGGTGTGGAAACTTGGTTCCAGCATCCCCCCATACTACTTAGTGTGAGACTTCAATACGCGCTCTGTGGGTTGATGCTGAAAGGGCCAGTAGTGTAGGGATTTGTTTGGCTAACTAATGCTGAACTTGGGTCAGGCCCCTCAAGCCAAACAAATGGTTTTGTTTCCAGGACCGGAATCTGCATAAGAGATGTGTGATGTCATATTATTGGAATCCAACTAAGAAAGAAATAGAAGGCTGGTTGGACAGAAGGACTCACGAGTTCGTGGCACAAGAAAACAGAAACCCGCAACTGTCAAAAGAATAGTGGCTAAACAAATACCTATATACAGAGATCCACAAAATCTTTTTCACGTCCTTCCCTACTAAGCTATAGGAGTGGATCGTGAAGCTAGCAGATAGCCAAGGAAGGTGGAAACTTGATAGTCCTATTGTGTGGACCCCAGAGCTAGTGTGAAGGTTGGAAGCATCGAAGGATAAGATCGTGTGTGCCATTGATCATTGACTCGATCACATTATAGGAGGATTTGTTACTGAGTTCGCGGTTGACACCTTAGTCAGCTATAGCGAGGTAAAGCGACACTTTTTCAAAGGACCGCGAGGTAAGTACATAAAATCTTTGAATACTTGGATTAAAATGTTGTTGTGCGAAAAGCGGGTTATGTAGCTACCTTGATGTTCAGGTCTATGCAAAGCGGAAGAATTTACAAAAACGAAGGAAATAAGGGTCCAGAGCATAGCCCCTTGATTTCACCTCCACGAGGGGACGAAGAAGGGATTGCGAAGGTCTCTCCGCGAAGTGCTATTCAGTTGATAAGACAAGGATTTCCGTGAATTCCACCTCCACCCACACCACCACCGGCTTCACCTCCATCACCTCCAACTTCACCCATACCACCTCCACCACCACTGCGATTCAGTATGGTGAACACAGTGAAGTTGCCTTTGTTCAAAGGCTTGGGAAATGAGGACCCAGACCAATTCTGGTTCGTTGTGAGGGTTGTATGGGAAGCTCAAGGTATTATAGATGACCATATAAGGAAAGAGACACTGGTTAGTGCTTTCCAAAATAGCATGCTAACCTGGTACATTAAGTACTCCAGCGATAAACCGAATGCTAGAGTAGTAGACATCAAAGCAACACTGAATAGGGAATTTAGCAAGCCTAAATTTGAAGCGCAGTCGATTGTTGGATTCAAAGAGATCACGATGCTACCAGGTGAGATGCCTTGGGAACTATATTAGAGGCTACAATGTACGATCTGCGAAGCCAACATGAATTTGATAGATGGACAACATCATGAGTGGTTTGTGGCTTCGCTACTACCACATTTAAAAAGTGCGCTGTCGCAGAAAAAGATAACAACTCAGGCAGAGGCCTTGGAGATTTCCATGAGACTACATGAGACTCTGATGCAAGATCCTAATCTAGGAGTTCAGCAGATCCACGTGCAGTTGAAGAACCTATGCCCTGAGATGTAAAGCTTGAAGCAGAATAGGACGGTTCGGCCAGAGGTACGCGAAGAAGTATGGTGCATGAAATGCAAGAGTCAGGGTCATGACAAAGACCACTGCCTAGTCTTTACAAATTACCTTGCAGGAGGAGGACCGATGCCTTTAAGGTCAGAAGCTCAAGCAGGACCTAGTGCGGTGCTTGCTTTGTGGATCTGTCAAATAGCCAGAAAGCATGCCACAGATAACTACCACTTGTTACAGAAGTATACACAAACTCTGGAACAGTTGTTCTATAACTTTTGTAGGTCAGTGGGTGTTGGCTTATTGGGCCCTGACCCAGGTTTGGAAGAGTTATTAGCCAAACAAATCCCGCAGCTACCGGCCCTTTCAGCAACAGTCCGCAGAGTGCAGGCTAAGTTCTCACTTGAGGTAGTAGGGGAGGGTGCTGGAACCAGGTTTTCGCACCCTTGGGATGTCTTGAAGTGGTTTGGAAGGGTTACGAACCGTTTTGTGGCCTCGTGCCACTCTGGACTGTTATTGGGCTTCCGTGAAGATCTGCGCGAGTGTACCTTCTTATTAATGAAATTATTATATATCTAATCTTCTTGTTACCGTCTTTAAGCAAACATTTAACAATAAAACCCAGTGCACATGATTATAAAAAGATATAAACTCATATAACATATGCATAAACCATAACACAATAGATCTGTGATACTTTATAAACCACTTATCTTTATTAACATCTTCCGTCAATACAACCAGATCTACCCTGCACACTCAGCGGTAGGGGACCGCGCACACAGTTGTGGACTCTACCAGGCCTCTGCGCACATAGCTGCAGAGTCTCTATCTATCTACCAACACCCTTGACTCGGACTTACCGACACAGATAATACTGTCTTCAAAATCCCATAACACCAAGATCCAAGACAAAGACTTCTCAAAAAACTGACTTCTAGCCATAGAGCCTTGCTCTATTTATACATTACCATGGTTCGCGGACCATAGGTAGGCCGACTCACTTCCTATTATTTTACATTATTCTTGGGCGAACAACCCTTTGACTTGACTCATTACAATTCGTGCTTTGCACACTTTGCGGAGTCTTTACCATACTTTTTCCCAAAATTGTGGACTTTGAGTCCCAAAACCATTACGCGGGGCCTCCGCTACCAAACACGCCCCCAACACAATCAACGTGACTCGTCCCTAATCACTCGGCTGGTGTGGAAATCTTTTAACGAAGGTCATTCAACAAATTCTGCACTTCGCTTACCCTCGTAAAAAAATCATCCACCATCTGCTTTACCCTTTCTATGCGAGCCACCGCTGTATCAG
Organism: Pinus tabuliformis; assembly: GCA_031772625.1. Lineage (NCBI taxonomy): Eukaryota > Viridiplantae > Streptophyta > Pinopsida > Pinales > Pinaceae > Pinus > Pinus tabuliformis. The sequence continues at coordinate 75,363,911 of CM062819.1, read as the reverse complement.
TATCTGATTCCGTTGCTTGCCTGGGTTCAGATGTTGGAAGAGACCGCGAATGCCTTATCCAGCCAAGGCTGGATGCGTTCTTTAAGAACGACTTCCTTCTGCTGAGCCGCGTCAACCTGTGCCTTGAGAGCCTGGGCCTCCCTCATTCTGGCCAGTTGCTGTGTGATGGCGACTGTTTGTATAGTTCCTTAGACTTTGTCATATGCCTATTGTAACTCTCACGCTTCTGTTTCTACCTACTGTAGCATTGGGTCGTCCTGTAGAGATGTGAGCATAAGTAGGGACTGATCCAATAATCCTAAGCAATCTTGGACCGCCCGCTTTATGACTTCCAACCCTACTTGAATTTCGTCGCGACATTGCTCTTGAACTTTCAGGGGTGTGGGTGGTTGCCCCTGTTATATTTCCATACCAATAGGTGTCATAATTTTTGAATGGCTGAGATTAAACCTGTAATATGTACATATCTTCGCTTTCTGCAAATGTTTTCCATATTCAAAAACTCAAAAAAAATTAAAAAATGTAAAGAGGGTATGTCCCAAAAGAAAAATTAAGGGACAAAAAGATTAAAAAAGGTCAAAAAAGAGGAAAAAATGAACCCCAAGAAAGAAAAATACCATGAAAGTCTCCAAGTCCACATGCCACTACTATTTATTTTTTTGCATAATAATGATTGTGTGCAACTTTTTATTCATGCCACAATCCATGGTAACCAAATAGTTTAATCTTGATTATTCCATGTTTTGAATTTCATGTTTAGAGATAGAGAATAAGATCTGACCAAACTGTTTAAACTTGGCAGATAATTAGATTAGGTAGGGTGAATAAAATGAGCTCAATTGTTTAATCTAAGCCCTTGGATGTAATAATGATAGATTTAGAAAGATTTCTATTGTAAAAGAAAATAAAAGTTTGATAAGGGTTTGCTAGTTTAAGTGCACCCTAATAAAGAGTAGAAAAAATGGTAGCATGTGTAGATGGGTAAGTAGGTGAATGGTTGCAGAATTATGGTGATTCATTGGATAAAATCATGTCATTTACTTTCATCATCAAAATTTCTTAAAGTATGGATGACAACGGGATAGTTACAAAGTCAAGTGATTAATTTCCTCATTCATTTTATCTTTTCACTAATTTCCTACAAGAAAAAATCAAAAGTACCTAAAACCCTAAGTTAAAGGGGCTAAGAACATTTCTCTTACTTCTGGAGGGACCGGAACTTCAGCCCAATAACTTATATGGTTTAAGTACTACAACCACCTTACAAACATTCACTCCCTCCATGAACATTCATCTCACCTAAAAATCCCTTTTCCTAAGGTGAAATCCTCATTTACCTAGGAAAAGTAATAAAACTTACCTAAAACCCCCTTTGTTTACATAAAAACCCATAAAAAAAGCATTAAGCCTAAGTTATGATGTGTAAATATGGATGTATAAATGTCAAAACATTATACTTAGCGCAATTTTTTTCCACTTCTGTTTTGATATTAACTTTAAATTTATTATATTTAACTCCCGAAAAAATAAACACCTTTCCCGTATAGTTAATTAAAATCCCAAATGTTAAATATCCCGCGCCATAGTTCGAAATATAAACCATAAATAGTAAATTATTAAATGGATTAATTAGTCGATTTGTGACTAATTAAGAGCCATAACCCTCCACCATATAAAGTGGGATTAATTAATCAAATAGTGATTAATTAATAACCCTCATCCAATAATATCACCCCCAACGTCATTAAGCCACCCTAACCCGCAATTAAAATCGCATTGGGTCCCTCCATTAACTCCCCAATCAAATCACACTCATGATCACTGTATGATCTGACTCCTTCAGATCTAACAGTCATCGCTCATATCGGGCGGCCTCTGATGCCGACCTTTACCTGCCCGATGTGAGCGGTTTTACTATTCACCCCTCTGCTTTGTGTCACTCGATGAATGGCATCGGGCGGACCTCCCCCAATACCGCCAAGCGCCCAAAAGCAGTGTGATAGATTCCGCTTACCACCTTCACTACCCGACAAAATGTCACCTGCGCGAATTGGCGCCAACTGTCTCTTTTCCATCATACCTGCCAAAACCATTGACTTTACAGACAAAACCAAAAATACTCATTGTTTTTGTTTTTTCATTGAGAAAAGAAACTTCTATTCTCCATGCAAGCACAAAGTACGTTCAAGTCGTCAACCTGCTACCAACTGTCAACCTTTCACAGTCGCTGAACTCTAGATTACCATTGCAGAATTGTGTGCTCCCTGTGAACAGTGCACCAATACCATTAATCCATTCAGACAACCGAAACCAGGTATTTACCCTATTTTCAACTGAGAAACCCTGTTTTCGTATCAAACCTGAGCTAAATTGCTTTAAAAATTAAGTAATTCAGTGAGTTAAGCTGTTCGATAGTCCTGTGATATTCTGTGATAATCCAATTTTTCCATATTTCCCTGAAATTCTTTTCCCCCGTCCTTGAATCCACAAGAACCAAGGATGGATGCCCCGATTGCTTTGAATGTCATGCCAGTTACTACTCGCCACAGAGATTTAGACCATCTTCTCCGGCTGACAAAGATTTTCAAATTAAAGACCTCACCTTTGATCAATGTAAACTTTGAAACGGGAACTGATACTGTTACCCGTTTTGTAGAGATAGCAAAAAAGTGACCCGATTTTGAAAAGGGGTGATGCAGAACACACATGTTTTTGTTAGAGCATAGTTTTTGGCACTTTAATTTTTTTTTATGTACATTGCGTTTTAGAATGGTAGTGATTTTCATGCTGATTTAAAAAAGTGGTTATTCTACATCAGACCCTTTTTTTAAAGACCTATTTTTTGAATTTAAATTTTCTAATGTATTAAATGTAAATAATTATTTTGTAAATTTAATAATTTTTTGAAGTAGTCTTCTTCTTCATATTTTCTTGTTTTTTATTTTTTATTTTTTTTATAGTAAGGTTTTTATTGATTTGCATATTTAAAGAAGAAGGTCGATATTTTGCATTTTCGATATTCTACATATTTATACAACGTTAATTAAATTTTCAATCCACAAGAAATAATTGTCTCTAAAAAACAAAATAAAAATATAAAAAAGACAAAAAAAAAATGTTAAAAAAAATTATCTCATAAACCATAAAAGAATTTGGAAAAAAAAAATATATATATATATATATATATATATAAGTAAAAATTGAGAAATTAAAAAAAAAAAAAACATTAGCAAAAGCTAGGAAAAAAAAATAAAAAATTCAAAACAAACTAGTTCAAAATAAATAAATAAATAAATAAATAAAATTAATGAAAAAAATTCAAAAAACTAGTAAAATTGATATTAAAAATAACAAAGAAAGTTAAAAAAAAATTATCTCACAAAATAAAAGAATTTATATATATATATATATATATATATATATATATATATATATATATATATATAAAAGTGAAAAAAAAAAAAAAAACTGAGAAAAAAAAAATTAAAAACAAATTAGTTTACAAAAAAAATAGAAAATTAACGAAAAAAATTAAAAAATTGGTAAAATTAATATGAAAAAAAAAACAAAAAAATAAATTAAATTATAACAAAAAAAAAAACCAAAAAGATGCATATTTTTTATTAAAAAAAATATAATTATTTTTTTATTAAACATTCATAATTTATTTTAAAAAAATGAATTTTTTTTTAAACAATCTTTTATTTTATTAAAAAAAATTATAATTTTTTTAAACAATTATTATTATTTAATTTAAAAATACAATTTATTAAACCTACATTTTATATTTAAAAAAAATAAAAATAAAAGTTTACAATTTTTTAAATCTTTAATATATATATATATATATATATATATATATATATATATAATTGGTGGCCCTCTGCCCAAATTAAACAACTTTATTTTTTAATTATAAATATGTTTATTAAAATTTATTTTATTAAACATTTATTAATAATTAAAAAAAATATTAAACAATTTTAATTTTTTTTTTAATTTTGTTTTTATTAAAAAAAAAAAATTCAGCCCACGGCCATGCGACCACCGGGCAGCAGGCGGGCCATTGGGTGATTCCGGGAATCGTCCAATGGCCCGCCCGCCGCCCGGTGGTGGCGTGGCCGTGGGCCAATTTTTTTTTTAATTTTATAATAAAAACAAAATTAAAAAAGAAATAAATTGTTTAATATTTTTTTTAATTATTAAATATGTTTATTAATTATGTAATTATAAATATGTTTATTAAAAATTATTAAATACATTTTGTTTATTAAATATGTTTAATACTTTTTATTAAAATTGTTCAATAATTTTTTTTTTTTTCAAATAAAAAAAACAAAATTTCCTTTGAAAAAAAGAAATTATATTTAAAATTTATTTTTTGGTTTGTTTTTAAATAAATAATGAAAATTAATTTATATATATATATATATATATATATATATATATATATATATATCAAAAACACATTTTTTTGTAAGTTTAAAATGTTTTTAATTTTTTTTTTTTTAATTGGAAAAGACATATATTTTTAAAAATTTGATATATATATATATTTGAACTTATTTTTGTCTTTTTTTTTTTTTTCCAAATTCTTTTAATGGTTTATGAAACAATTTTTTTATGAATATTTTTTATTTATTTATTGTCATATATATATATATATATATATATATATATATATTCATTTATTTTCTTTCAAGTAATCATCATTTTAATCTTAATTTCACTAGTTTTTAATTTCTTTTTGTTAATTTTCCATTTTTTTTAAATCTAATTTGTTTTTAATTTTCATTTTTTTTTTTAGTTTTTTGTTAATTTTTTTATTTTTCTTCTTATTTAATTTTATAGTTTTTTTTAATGTGTTTTTTTTTTCTTTTCCCAATTTTTTTTTTTTTTTTTACTATTTATTTGTTTATAATTTGTAATTTTTTTTCTAGTTTTTAAATTCTTATCTTTTATAGGTTTTTTTTTTTTTTTTTTTAATAACATTTTTATGATTGATTTTTATTTTTGATGTTTGATTTTTTTTGTTTTTTATTTTTATTTTATGTTTTGTTTTTAGTATATATTTTTATTTATGTTTTGTGTTTTTTCATTGTTTTAATTTTTTTTCCCTTTTTTTTTTTTAATTTTTTTTTTTTTCATTTTTTTTTGAAATTTTAATGTTTTCATGTTTTTTTATTTTGAAAATTTTACCCTTGAAAAAAAAATTGTTATCCCAGCATCAACACTTTTCGTTTTGAGGGTGTTTTTTGCACAAAATTTACCATTGAAAAAAAAATGTTCTTCAAACATCAACACTTCGTTTTGAGGGTGTTTTTTGGACAATTTTTGCACAAAAAATTGGTTTTCATCGCCATTTTTAAAAACGTGTTGAAAATTTAACCTAGAAAAAAAAGGTGTTATTCCAACATTAACACTTTTCGTTTTTAGCACTGTTTTTGATGTTTTTTCGGCGTTTTTTGGCCAGAGTTCCCGTTTTGAGTTTATAGTTCCCGTTTCAAAGTTTACATTGATTTTGAAGAATCCCCTTTGAAATTGCATTATAGACACCAAGATAACTACTTGAATCATGCAAATAAGATAGGCCTCTAGGAATCAAACCTGCCCAAATATCAATTCCTCAGTGTTCATGTCTTCCCGGAAATTGTTCATCACTGTCATGCAAACTATGACCCTATCATGAGAGTTGTAATGTCCCCACATCAGAAAGTCCTATTCACTATCACTGCAGAATCTATAAATGAGATATTACAGTTGCAACTTGGTGAAAACCTTACCCTCCTCACTATTGCTGACTTGCTTGACAGATTCTCCAATCTATCTAGTTCCAGAAGTACTCAAATCCTCCAAAATTTCATTGCTAAAGAAAAATACATGCCACAGGACCCCCCCTCCTTACATGTCATCCTTCTTTTTTGATTTGTGCAAAGATATCACATCAATGATATCATGCATTTTAGGTTTTACCAATAGTGAATATGTCGATGATATCATTTTTGCCTACATGTCTATTTTTACCCCTGGTCAGCCTCCTATAGTCAAATTTGATTATGCAAAATTCATCTCAGATAAGATGCATGATATGTTTCTGAGACTGGAAATGAAAGAATATTCAAATATTCATCAGTCCTGTACCATTTATTCCTTTACTATCAGATTGATAAGTTTCCCTTCTCTGTCCAAAAACTTGATACTAAAGGGAATCCTAGATCTATTGTTTTCTATACCCCTCTGTTCCACATGTCTAATTCTCCCTACCCATGTACAGATTTCATTGATCTATTTGTACACCCAGTGGCTACCATGTTGCTAGGAAGCCCTCCTCCCAGAATCAATGCAAACATCAGGAGGATCCTACAGTTTTCAAAGCAATACAAAGTAGGGGATTGGTACTTGTACCAAAACCATATAGAAATCAGAATCTATGGATGTGAATTACCACCTTACAAAATGCCAAAGTACCTCCCCATGAGACTATTTGCTTTGGAGTACTATAGAAAATAATCAATTCAGATGAGGTGCATTTTTTTAGAACCAAGAAAAAGGCCCAACTAAGAATAAAAGATCATCTTGGCCCTTTCATCTGTAATAGTAGAGAAGCAGGAAAGGAGGCAGATTAAATCCTCCAAAGGTTGAAGTTAAAACAGAGTTTCATGTGGACCTATGATTCCACAGCTTTATTTGTAATAGGAGACAGAAAAATAAGCTATCTCCTTACATCCACCATAGGATCCCAGAAATTGAATAGTATGCCAATCAATTTGAATGGGTGGAAAACACTTTAATAGATCAAGATAGTACAGAGGTTGCAGTTGACAATGTATTGATGGATTTAGAAAGGAGGCTTGATGAAGGTTTATTTGTACAGGTGCTTGGAGAAACTCCATCTCAAAGGCAGTCACAGGAACACAGTGGATAGACTACGGAGCAAGCAGAGCCATCAAAACAACAGGAGCTTTTAGAACATCAAGAAGAATCTGAACAACCTAAAATTTCAGAGGAGCTTGCTCAACCTGAACAAATCATGAGCAATCCTCCTATTTTGTAGACTCCTCTCAATGAGGAAAGAAACCTTAAAAGAGACAGAGAGGAGGCCACTCCTTCCAGCAAGCCTATTGATCAAAATTTTGCTAAAAGGCAAAGGTTAAACCCATATGCAAAACAAGAGTACACTGAGGAAACAACAAGCAACACAGTGGTAGAAATAACTGATAGTGTGCATACTATCCCTTCAGGAGGTTCACCATATACCTCACAGTTCCAGGTATTAGAAAGGAAACAGAGCACAAAGGTATCTTCCTTCAAGGCCCCCATGGGACAAAGCCTAGATATTAAAGAAAAATATAAAGAAATCAAAGCACAGAATGAAAGATTAAACCTGCAAAGCTATGCACATTATTTAAAGGTGGCCCCAAAAAACCAAACAAGGCTGATGTCAGCCTTTTACATAAAGGAAGGAAAGATGCATATGAGCTTTCTTAAGCCAACTATGCAACAACCAAGATCAATGGTTGACTATTTGAAAATTGATTTTGAAGTTTTGGCAAAGGATATTCACCCAATTGATCAAATAGAGCTACATAAACAGACGGGTGAAATGGTCTACTCCACGTTGACCAACAAAGCAACCACAACTCATCAACTACAGAACTCACTAAATAACACATCTGCACAGCTTCAATTGGAAAAGGCCTCATCTTAGGCCAAAGACACTAGAATAAAGTCCTTAGAGGACTTGGGCATAGAGTTGGGACATGATCCCAAGGATATTAAAGTAGTAGAGCAATCAATAAAGAAGAAAAATGATGACATAGCTACACTAAAAAAGAAACTTAAGATTCCTCCTCTTCACCATCCTCAAACTGCTGAAGTTTTAGAAAAACAGAAGGAGGAATAACTTATGGACCTAGTCCTTAAGCTAAATGATTAATTAAAGGAAAATGAGAAAGAATTGGAGAAGTTGATGCAATCCAAGCAGAGTGAGCTGACCACCGCTCCTCAGACGGTAATACCTACAGTTTCCATAGTAGTACCCTCCACCCTGGAAACTACCTTGGCACCAATGATTCCAACACCAACAAGATTGCCAGTAGTAGGTACTACTTCAGCCATAGGTACATTGACCAGTGCAAGGATAACAACAGAAAAGACATATGAATTGGTTAAGGCTATGGAACTAATGAGCATCTAGGCCACATAACTCAAGAAACTCAGAGAGCAAGTCACAAGCCTAGAAATCAATTGTTCACTTGCACAAATACAACACAAAGAAGAGACTCGGAAAAACCAAAGGATGGAAGAAAGAATAAAAATCCTTGAGAATGATTTGACTCTAAAAAAGCCATTGGGAGACATCAAGGATATACTGTGGACCAATATCATTGATGGAATCAATGATATTTGGCCTTCCATCCAGGTTATTTTTGAGCAGACTGAATTAGTCAAAATAGCCATGGAAGCCATACAAAAGACAAAGGAAGAACTAGGAGACAAGCCTGAGGAAGCAAATCAATTGATAGATTTTTTGAACAGTAGAAACAGGTACTAGCTGGATGAATTAGAGATTCAGGACAGAACAACAACTATTATTGAGATAAAGAAGGTTCTTACTAAAAGGAACCTGATGCTTAATTTGGAGAAAAGATGTCAAGGTATTCAAATAGACATCGATAACTTTATGTTAAAATATGGCATTTTGAGAGAAAAAGGACTTCCTATTCCTCTGGTCATACATGACAAATTAATGACACAGGAAGATTACATTAAAAGATTGAATAAACAGTCCAGGAGCCAAGCTAGTTCTTCAGGAGTAAAAGCATTGCCTACAAGAAAAGTACTTTATGATGGCCTGGAGAATATATTCTATATAGAACATGAAGTGAAGCACTTGTTCACCATCAAACCAAATTTTGCCAAATACACAGAAGATGATGAAGTCTACAGGAAAATGATCAGAATAAAATTACCAGATAGTGAGTGGTGAACCAATTTGATAGATTTACTATGAGTTACTACAGTAAATATCTGAGGTAAAGATGACTGCCAGGTAAAAACATGTAATAGAGGATTAATCAACAACGGTAAAGAGTATTAGTAGGTCAAAAATAAGAGTGAAATCCAGCACATAACTACCAAAGCAACTGCAAGAGCCAAATCCGAATTCCAGCAACCAACACATGCACAAATAAAGGGACAGCAAACAAATGGTTTTCCATCTGTCTCTATCTTTGTGTTGAAGATAATTTTTGTTTCCTAGATTAATTCTCATATGGTTATGAGATATTTTGTATTAAATTTTGTATAAATACTTCACAAGTTGAAGTAATTATGGTGGATTAAAAAGCATTTCTAGAGACATTTTGTTTTAAGCTAAGGAGCTATTGTGCTCAAGGCTGGACTGGTTTACTGGATTATGAAATAAAGTTGAGGACATTTCACTCAATTCTTATGCATAGTTGGAACAAATAAGTATCATTTTCTCATTTTTAAATCTCGTTTTCTCTTTATGTCGTGAAATATTCATATATGTTTCTTATATAATCTTAAAAGAAAACAAGGAATGATATCATCAGAATTAGCTTAATTGCTCTTTGTTTTAACTGTTTGCTTTATATATGTTTTCTTCTAAACTGCCTTGGTCTGGATATTCTTAATTGCCTCCTTACTTCCGTAGTTTATCCCCATTTGGCCCATAGTATAAGAATCTTCATTGCCCTTTGCTACTAGCCATACTTCCTTTCCTCATCTTAAACCCTATTAAGGATTCTTCATTTCCCTTAGCCCTGGTTAGGACTCTCATCCATTTAAACTTGTAAATTTTCTCTTGTTGTGTTAGCCTACCCTGTGAACTCTTACCTCAGTGATAAATCAAATCCAGTTAAGCTTTTCTTGATTGACTCCATAGCCCAATGGCCTAAATATTTTCTCTGCCCATCTTTCTTCTTAATTCCACCACCCAATCAAAACAAACAACCTTGAAAATTAAGAACTAGCCTGAAATCTTATTGAAACAAAGTTAAATCTTAAAGAGAGAGCCCCCTCTGGACTTAGGTTGGCTAGAACCTGAGTCTAAAAGATTGGTTTGTGGTTACCTCGGGCCATTCCTTCTCTAATAACTTCTAAGGAAAAAACCTGAGGGATAACATAGTGGCGACTCCACTGGGGACTCAAAACCCTCAATTTCAATAAACCTTTGAAGAATTCAAATTTTTATTCATAAGCATCTTAAAGGGTTATTAGAAGTTATTTTCAAAAATTCATAAAAATTTAAACAATTATAAAAACTCGAAATCTGGCTTTAGGGAGAACTCATTATACCAGGGCCAACTCTGATCCAAATCCTCCCCCTGTATTTGAAAACCCCAAACTTATTCCGAGGACAATTAGAAGACAAGAAAGTTCGGTAAGCCCCAAACCTATTTTTATTTCCCATTCATGCCCTGTTGAGTGGTTATTCATTGAAAACATCCCTTTTGACGAGTATTTTGGTCTCTCTTTATTTAGAACCACATCTGATAGTGAATAGTTGGACCTAGTCCCAGATTCGGAATTCCTCAGAGAACTTGAAATCCAACAGCCAACTTGTCAATTGGTCAAAATCTACTGAACTCCCCTCAAACACCTCTTACCACTGATAGACACCCTGAACTTTCTGAAATAGCTTCAACATCTTTTAGCTCACCATCATTTCCCCATACCTTTGAAGATCATCCCTCAACCTCATCTCCATTCATACCTTCAATCCCTCATCAGCCCATCATTACCCCTCAAACACCCATTACCTCTGTTATACCAACTTCCCTTGTTGTCCCAAATCCTCCAGTTACCCCAACTCCTATTCTCAATCCTGTACAACGTAGAGCTATGGCCCTCAGATTTGCCCCCCTTATAATGCCTGCTCCTCAAGGTGTTTTACCAACAGATTATCAAAGTAAAATCACCACATTTGATGGCATTGGAACATACACAACACAACAGCACACTAAGAAAATGACAGATTATTTTGAACTGCATGAGATTGACATAAGAGATGTCCAAATGAGAATCTTTGTCCAAAGTCTAGTTGGAGAAGTGAGAACATGATTTAGATCTTTGCCCCCTCAGAGCATAGATAGTTTAGAATTCCTCTACCAACAATTCCTTAATAGGTGGGAGAAGAAGAAGAACCCCCTTCAAATTCTATCTGAATATGAAAACCTTAAAAGGGTACCAAATGAAACTGTTCAAGACTATTGTACCAGGTTTAACAACGTGTACAATGCAATCCCTCTTGACCTTATGCCTCCACTTGGTTTATCCCTGATTAAGTTACCAAACGGATTTGATACAGATATGGCTTTTCAACTTATAGAAATAAATCCCCCTACACTTGAAGATATGCAAAGTGTAGTTGTTAGCTTAGAAGCTAATCTGCTATCCAAAAGGGCTAGAGTTAGAAATGAGAGAAGAACACCTTTGAAATATGAAACTTCACCCTTTGATCAGAAAATGGATGCTTTAGCTAAAGGAATGGAAAGGTTGATGGATAGAATAGAATTCATTGAAAGGAAACCTCACTGGGATAACCAATAGGCTAATCCAGTAAGGAATCCAAACTTTAGGAAAAACCAGAACCAAAACACTGGTAAAAATGGACCTAATCAGAACATTAGGCCACCTTTCCAAGAAAATTATGCTGAGACTTCCCACCAAGAAGACCCTGAGATAGACACTCAGATCAATCTTATGGGTTTAGATAATTAAGAAACTTTTTTTCTAACTCAGGATGATCAAGAATTATACATGCTTCAACAATTAAAAACTCAAACAGGAGAATCTTTCGATTATAATAAAGGGTATGACTCTGCTATTTTCGAAGTTCATAAGCAGTACAACTTAAAAAGCAAGAAGAACACTGATGTTCCTGATCAGAATAAAAAAGCAATACCTAACCAGCCTAAGAAAGTAAAAGCTACAAATCAGAATCCTCAAGTTACAAAAAATTTTACAAATCCTTTCTAGACAAAATCCTCCGAGTCCCACCATTTAAGATGTAACAGATAACCAGCCTTCTAATGAGTAGCCTTCCACTTTAGTCCCCCTCAAAGGAACAATGGAACAACCCCCAGAAATCATATTAGAAAATTCAATTGAAAACACTCCTAACAATGAAAAAGAAAAACATACTACTCAGAACTTTGGCTCTAAAATTCCAAATATTCAAATAGATAAATCCCCTCTACCTTTCAATTTGGGAGTAGAGGTGGAAAAACTCAAAATTTTAGTGCCTTTGACAGGATTGGTTAAACATGAAACTTACAGATCTCAAATTATTAAATCTCTAAACTTTGTTGAAAATGAAGACTCTGTGAATCTATTTGATGACTAGCCTGAGTTAATTTTCGGACCAGATGTTAATGGAAAGCTAGTTGAAGGAGGGGTACCACCTTTCTACATCAGCCTTAACATCCATGATAAAATCCTACATAATGCGATGCTTGACTCTGGAGCCTCACATAATCTTATGCCTAAGTCTGTAATGGAAAAGCTTAACTTGGACATCACCAAGACTTATAAGGATCCCTTTTCCTTTGAGTCAAGCCAAGTTAAATTCTTAGGTCTTATAAAAGATTTGTGTGTCTCCCTAGTTCAATACCCTACCAAGACCATACTTATGGACATAGTTTTTGTTGACATATCACCCAAGTATGGTATGCTGTTGTCTAGATCTTGGGGTGCCAAACTCCAAGGATCTTTGCAATTGGACATGTCATATGCTACCATAATAGTCTTTGAACACCCCAAGAAGCTATATAGAGATACTCTGATGAAGTATGTAGTGAGTTCCCATGAGAGACCTCAGAATTTTCCCATATATTTAGTACATTCTGATATTGATTCCTTCATACTTTACAATGATGAAAACAATCAAGAAGACACTTCAAGTAGTATAACAACAAAACCAAAAGAAATTGTAGTATTAAAGGAAAATCAAAATGTCCAAATTCATGAAACAACAGATAAAAAAGATGATCCAGATACCTCAGTTAAGAAGGATTCAACTACCCTAGATGAAAATTATGAGCATGAAATCCCGTGGCATATTGAATTTGATGGGTCAATCAAAAAATTAGGTGCAGGAGCAGGTGTATGGATTTACAACTTAGAAAACGATTATTCTGAACGTCATGCCTATAGGTTGAAATTTAAATGTACAAACAATATGGCCAAATATGAAGCACTTCTGTTAGGTCTGAAACTTGTTAAAAGGTTAGGAGCCATCAGAGTCTCTATCATGGGAGATTCTGAGTTAGTGATTAAAAATATTAATGTTGTTTATATGACTAGAGATCCTAGACTAGGGTTTTATAGAGGAACAATCATAGAGATACTAAATACTTTCTTAGAAATTAAACTTGTTGTTATCCCCAGAAAACACAACATGCAGGCTCACAGCTTAGCCATGTTTGCTAGTACTTGGAAGTTGCTTTTACAGCCCAACCATTACTACACTGCTGAGGTTAAGCACAGACCTTCCATTCTTGACAATTCAAAGAACTGGCCAGTATTTGAGAATGATCAGCAAATTAACAATTTTTTAACTTTAGATAATGAATTCGTAAATACCAACATAGACACAGACATAGTAGTAGATTTTAATTGCTCTGATGAAGTAGAAATTAACAAACTAGAAGATGATCAGATAGATGGATTCTACCCTACAAAGTTTACTACAGTAGATATTCGAAACCTAAAACAGATGGAAATTGATGAAATCATTGATGAAGAAACTGAAGTCATAAACCTTAAAGACAATTTTCTACCCAAAGGATTAACTCCTTTGGAGGACTTATTCGATTCAAATGATATTCCCAAAAAGCCTAAAATGGAACCTTTGAAATCAGACATTGAGGAATGTAACATAGGATCTGAAGAGAATCCAAAACTAATAAAGATGTCAAAATCATTACCTCCCAATGAAAAATTGAAATATATGGAACTATTGAAAGAATTTCAGGATGTTTTTGCCTAGAGTTATGAGGACCTGAAATCTTACGATATTAGCATAATACAACACACTATTCCATTAAAAGAAAATCAAAAGCCTTTTAGACAAAAGCATAGAAGAATCAACCCTGTTCTACTACCCTCTATTGAAAAGGAGATTAAGAGAATGTATGAAGTAGGAATCATAGCACCTATTAGGTTCTCTGACTGGGTTTCCAATCTGGTACCCACTAGAAAGAAAACGGGTGAAATTAGGTTGTGTGTTGATCTTAGAAATCTGAATAAAGTTTCACTTAAGGATAACTATCCTCTTCCAAAAATGGATTGCATACTACAGAGGTGGTGGGTTCCTCCAGAATCTCAATGCTAGATGGTTTCTCTGGTTATAACCAAATCCTAGTCCACCTAGATGATCAGGCAAAGACTACATTCACAACCCCATGGGGCACTTTCATGTATGTGAAATTCCTTTTGGGTTAAGAACTGCAGGAGCCACCTTTCAAAGAGCAATGGACATAGCCTTTGCCAAAGAAATCCAAGACTTCCTGGTAATTTACCTAGATGACCTCACAGTATTCTCTAAATCAGATCAACAAAACCTAGATAATCTTAGGTAGGTCTTTATTAAATGCAGGAAACGAGGAATTTTTCTCAATCCTAAAAAATCTTTATTTGGGTTGGAAGTAGGGAAATTATTAGGCCACATTATCTCCAAAGATGGTATCAGGATTGACCCAAAAAGAATTGAAGCTATTTTGCAGATACCACATCCCAGGAATATCAAATAACTTCAAGCATTTCTAGGGAAGATAAACTTCTTGAGGATATTTATCTCTAATTTAGCTGAGTTAATTAGATTACTAAACAACATGTTAAAGAAAGATTCGACTATTAAATGGACTCTAGAGGCTAAAAAGTCATTTGAAGATATATGGGTAACCTTAACACAAACGCTAATCCTCATCAGTCCAAAGTTTGATAGGGAATTTCTCATATTTTCTTTTTCTTCAGAACACACCATTTTTGCAGTCCTCCTACAGAAAAATGATTAGGGTTTTGAACAACCAATAGCCTTCTTCAGTAATTTATTGAGAGATGCACCTTTAAAGTATAACATAATGGAGAAACAAGCTTTTTCTCTGGTTAAATCCATAAGAGATTTCAGAGTTTATATTTTGTACTCCCATATAGTAGCTTATGTCCCCAATGTTGTGGTTAAAGACATTTTAACACAGGATGGACCTGATGGGAAAAGGGGAAAGTGGATAGCTACAATATTAGAGTATTATTTATAAATTAAACCTACAAAATTGATCAAAGGCCAAGGTTTGGCTAAGCTAATGGCTGAATCAAATTATCAAGCCCTAGACATAAACTTCATTGTAGAATTGGATAACGAAGAGGAGATGGTGACTCCACAAATCAGCCAAGCCTTTACAGATTCACCATGGTATGCTGACATAATATATGTTCTACAAAACCTTTAAGCTCCTTGTAGTGTTCTAGCTAGGGTACTAGGCTAGACTAAATTTAATATCGACCAGGATGCGTAAGCTTAGAGGCATGCGTTTAAAATATATAGACATAAAGGATTGTTGGCTAAGTGGTTATGATGTAGGTCACAGGGCTTCTTTACGGAAGACTGGAATATGTCACCTATCATCAAACACTCAGGTCACTCTGCTAATATACCTGATTACAATGCTATCATTAAATGCATTTACCAAATCACACACTGAAACTAAACACTGCGTATCACTGCAACAATGATCTCAATCTTCTTACAAAGACATTACACATAAAACCCTTGTTCAGTAAACACCCAGCATTCGCTAACATTTATACATTATCAAAATATACAGAGATCATAAATGAATTGTGAAATAAAAGCAAAGTTTATGACAGTGCTTTGAAAAGACACACAGGGATCGAATCCCTTACAGGACGCCCTTCCAGATCTCAGTGGTGACTGTCCAGCATTACCATAAACGCAAACCAACCATAAGCGTAAACCATATACATTCAATGGAAGTCGAAAGCTATGGAAATAGAAACCCAAGTAATTGTAACTGCTGTGCAAACCCTTTAATATCTATTGAAATCGAAATCAAACCACACGATAACCTAAGTGCAAATAAAATGAGAGAACAGTGTACCGGTTGAGCGCAGGGCCCGTCCGCACTCCAGAGGTACACTGGACTATAATCGACTGAAGATCAGATCAATGCACGAAACACAAATCGGAACTGTAACTGGTTCTTAGTATTAAGTTTCAAAACAGAGTCTTTGGAACGATACAACGATTAACCTCTATCCATTACTCCGACTGTATTTACATAACCATGTCATTAATGAATGTACATTCGAACTTTGGCTGTTGCCGCTTTTATTACATCAAGCTTTTCAAAATGTTTCTATCCTAACTGATCAAAAAGAACAAAAACTAAATCAAGATAGGATGAGCTGTTGTTTCTGCCTTTATCGCCAGTGTGCCATGCTTTGACCTGGGTTGACCGCGCATGTAGGAGAGTCGATCCGGCTGTAAGATAGGTGTTTGTCCATCCTTGGACATTCTATTTTTCATCCATGCCTTTCGCTCTAGTCCAGCTGCTGTGACACATGTCAAACAATGAGCTCATTACAAGATGTTAGAACTTCCTGTAACCATTTCACCAAAAACTTCTAATTCTTCAACATAAAATCCCTAAATCAATTCCAATGCATTTTAATAACTATAAGACTATTAATAATTAATTTTCAAGGATTCTAAGGAATATATGATGAAAAGGAATGGGTAAATGACATGTTTTTAGGAGGAAAAAGGGGTCTTGGGATGATACCAACATCTCTCCCCGACTTAAGGAATTAGCATGTCCTCATGCTATCCCCGAAGTGCTTCCCTTGAACTCTGTCCCTGACTGGATCTCTGCTGCCTTGAGCAAGGTGTCCACATTCTTTTTCACCTGGTTATCTTTTTGACCCTTGAGCTCCTGTTTTAACTTTTTGTATTTTTCTTTGAGGGTCTTCTTCTGATTGTACCACTTAGTGGCCCAGTTAGAGATCTCAGTCTGCTCAGCCTCCAGTTCACTGATTCTTTCCTTTAACTTTTCATTCTTCTTCTGAGTTTCTTTACTCTGCGCCCGGAGCATTTCATTTTCCCTCTTGATAACTTTTTCTAACATATTAGCTTCCATGAGCTCTTCCTTTAATTCTTCAATTTGTTTTTCCAGTTTCTTCTGTCTCTTGATGGGAGGTGGTGAACATTTCTCCTGCTTGTTATTGCTCTCTACCTCTATGTCAACTTCTGGTCCTGGTAGTGAGTGGTCACCACTCTCAACATCCATTTGTGCAGGTGCATTGGATTCAAGCTGGTCTTCTTGCAACTGGGCTTTTGGTGTCCTCCTTGTTCTTCGTGAGTAAGTGGTGAAAATTTTATCTTTCTCGGCCCTCTTAGCATCTTCCTTTTTCATGTTCCTGGTCCTTATGCTGCCCACAGGTAGAGGTGCCTTGCTGGTTTTGGATACTGGGATTTCTTCATCAATGTCCTTCATGAACCCTGAGTCCTCTTGCACTTCTTCTTTATCTTCCTCATCTCTAATTTGATTAACAGCTAGAAATTCTTTTCATGGCTTCCCTCTTCTCTGCAATTCATGCTCAATAAGGATTTTGATTAAGCCAAAGTGATACAGGCTTTTGTCTTCATTCCCCTTCTGCTTCTGGATAGTCTTGGACATCTTGGTTAAACTTTGTAACAGAAAATATGGTATACTGATAACACATTGTTTCTTCAAATGGAGTAGTTTAATGTGGTATAGATAGACAATACTGCAGCGGCCTTCACAGGTTATGAATTTTTGAAGGATGTAAACCATCTCATCCCAAGGATGCATCAACCAGCTTCTTGGAACACCCTTCTTCCAGTTCATTGATGAGACTCTAGATCTAGACATAAACTGCGTCCACGATTTTTCTTTAAATTGCTTGGTTTTAAAATACTTCTCCCCTTCTGGACTAATCCCTATTGCCTGAGCTATAGTATCCTCTGAAACCCTGAATGAGAAGTTACCTATCAGGGCTTTTTCTCCATTGAAGGTGAAGGAAAATTGCTTGGTAACTTCCTCATTGCTTCCATGGAATTTCTCTAGGAATGGTAACCACTGTATTTCTCTAAGAATTTCGATGCAATCCTTATGATATTTTGAACTGTCGAACACACTCGGTTCGACCCTATTAGTCATGGTGGCAGAGGGTCGTGCTTCTAACCCTTCTCTGTTTATGTTCTTACAATTTTAACAAAGAAATTTCAAACTGGTTACCTGGTATACCGTTTTCCTTAGTCTTCAATATGATGCTCGGTTGGTCGACTGTATTATGACTGTAGTGGAAATCGCAACAGGGTGGTTATACTTTCTCTTTAAGCGCTCACCGCTCCCATGCAACAGGGTGGTTATACTTTCTCTTTAAGCGCTCACCGCTTCCATTCCTCATTGAGTAAATCGGACCCAAATGATAATAATCGAACCTAAATGATAATGCTTCTTCCGGCGCTCACTGCTCCCGATTATACTTTGAAAATTATGGGAATCAAGTGCGAGAATGACTGTGGGATAACCGACTGTACTCACTTCACAGCATATTCATTCATTTGAAAACAGAGGAGTGCTGTACGCTTACACAGATGTCACCACAAGAACGTTGGGAGCATGTATATATAATGGTGGGTATGGTTTCGGGAAGTCCCTTGAATCATTGGGTACGTTGGGTGGTGGAACTATGATTTGGCTGTGTGGAATGAAATAGATAGGCCGCTTTTACATTTGTCTCTTTCCTTTATATTTAAAAACATAATCCGCCACGTGTCCCATTTCAGTTGGTATTCGGTCAGATGGAGGATGTTGGTATGACTGTGGGATGTATGACAAAGTTGATATGTTGATAATGGGTTTTAGAAGTATGAATGGGTTGATGTTATGGGAATGATGAGAATCGGTGGAATAAGGGATGATAGGAAATGTAGATATCCTTGAAATCAATCATAACAGTTCACAGTCATCAAAATTACATTAAAAATCAATCTAAGTAATTAAATGTTTAAGAACAGAAACATATTACTCTTTTGTTGGTCATTGTTGTATTGACATGCTGAGTAGCTAGTCCCTTTTTGACTGTTCTTTTGCTTGTTGTAACAGGTCCTCTAAGGAAGATTGAATGCACAGGTACTTTGAGAAAGATTGAATGTAACAGGTCCCTTGAGAAAAACTGAATGTAACAGGTCCCTTGAGAAAAATTGAAAATGTTCATGCAGCTCCTTATATTGATACAGGTTCACTGAGCTTGTGCCTTTGATGGAGTCTTGATGCCCAAATCCTTGTAGAAACTTGATGAAATTCTGTTGAGGTAGTCCTTGGTGTCAATTTCTTTAACAGGTCCCTTCTGAATGTCTTAAACAGGTCCCTTACTGCTGGTGCTGGTAGCATAGTTGTCTGGACAAAACAAGCCCCCCTGCATAATGTTTATAACCAGGTCCCTCTGAGATAAAACAATGGAAAAACAACTTATTTATTGAAGTCTGGAATGCTGGAACAAGCTGCTTTGGAAATTTACAGTGAAGATATAGAATAAGAATTCTTTAAGAATTTACAATGGAGAGATAAAAGAACAAAGTGTTGATGCCTCTCCCCGACTAAAATTTTGACTTGTCCTCAAGTCATGATTCAACTGATAAAGCAAACTGTAAACAAAATAAAGAGAATTCATACCCGCCAGAGACTGGTTTTCAAGTAGGAATTCGAGGTTAGAGTGTGCCAGAGACTGGTTTTCACATCTAACCCATTATTTTTTTATATTCTCTCTCTTTTTTTTTTTTTTTTTTTTTTTTTTAAGTTTTTGTTTTATATATTTTTTTTTATATATTTTTTTATTATTTCTTTTTAACTTTGAAATTCAAAGGAAATGAAACTAAGGTAGTGATACTGCAGTTGAGGGCTGCAGTACCTCAACCTCTCTTTGCTGAGATAGTGTATGGAGAAAATCTTGCTTGCTGATGGGCTTGGTGTAGAGTTTCAGGCGATGACCATTGACTGTGAAGGAGTGATCTTCGCCATCAATAGTTTTGAGCTTGACTGAACCATTGTCATAAGCTTGAACAATTTCATAGGGGCCCATCCAATGGGTGGTGAACTTGGCTTTGTGATCTCTGAATTTTGAGTCAAAAAGCAAAGCCCAGTCACCTTCCTTAAACTGCTTCTTCTTAATATGTGCATCATGCCACTGCTTCCTATGTTTTTGCATGAGGATGGTGGTTTCTTCTGCTTGCTGCCTCATCTCATCCAGCTGGTTCAACTACTGGATTCTTTCTTCTTGTGCTTGGTCCAAATCAATTTGTAAATCTGCAGCCAGTTTAAAAGTATGGATTTGGAATTCAATAGGAAGCATTACCTCCTTACCGTACACCAATTGGTATGGTGTAAATCCTGTGGTATCTTTCCATGTAATCCGGTAATCCCAGAGTGCATCTGTCAGTTTCTCTTCCCAGTTTTTCCTGTTCATTGCAACAGTTTTGGTAATGATCCCCTCCAAAGTTTTGTTTGTTGATTCCACCTGCCCATTGGCCTGTGGATGGTAAGGGGTACTTTTCCTATGCTTGATTTGGTATTTGTCTGTGATGTCCTTCACTAGTTTTGAGGTGAATTGAGTACCTTGATCAGTGACAATTTCCCTTGGTACTCCATACCTCACAAAAATCTCTTCAAAAAGAAAATTCACTACTGTGTGCTCGGTGGCTCTAACCAGTGCTTTTGCTTCAGCCCACTTTGTGACGTAATCAGTACATACTAAGATGTACTTCTTACCATTAGAGGTCGGGTTGATGGGTCCTATGAAGTCTAGAGCCCATTTTTCAAATGGCTCTAAGTGAACTTGGGGCTGAAGGGGCATCTCATCGGTAGCTGTTGGCCTGCCCATTCTTTGGCAGCTGTCACAACTCTTTACATACTTCTTGGCATCCTTGAAAATGGATGGCCAGTAGTATCCAAGAGTAAGAACTTTGAATGCTGTCCGCTTCGCTGCAAAATGCCCACCACACGGTTCATCATGGCAAGATTTTAAAATATCAATGACCTCATCATTTCTTACACATCTCCTAATTATCATATCAAAACCAGTGTAAAATAAGTTGCCATTAAGCCATGAATATCTAGCACTTTGTTTGACTAGTCTCTTCTGTTCCTTTGCAGTAAAGTGTGGAGGTGTCCTTCCTGTAGACAAATAATTGGCCAAATCAGCATACCAAGGAGTTACTATGGAAATTGCAAATAAGTTTTCATCTGGAAAAGAATCTTCAACTGGAACAACCTCACCTGGATTTTGCAGTCTAGAGAGAAAATCTGCCACCTGGTTCTCCTTGCCTGGTCTATCTAACATTGTGATGTTAAATTCCTGTAACAATAGTAACCATCTGGTAACTCTGCCACTAGTTATTGGTTTGTTCATTAAATGTCTAATGGCCGAATGATCAGTATGTACAAAGACTTCATAACCAGTTATGTAATGTCGGAATTTATTCACAGCATAAATGATGGCAAGTGTTTCCTTTTCTGTAACTGTGTAGTTGAGCTCTGCAGGTGTTAGATTTTTACTAATGAAATAAATGGCATAAGTACAAGATTCTTCTTTTTGGCCTAAGGATGCACCTACTGCAGTGTCGGATGCATCTGTAAAGATATGAAATGGTAGGCTCCAATTAGGCCCTCTCAAGACTGGTGCGGTGGATAGTTTCTTTTTGAGTTGTTCGAATGCTTGTTGGCAGTTCTCATTCCAGTTGAAAAGTACATCTTTGGTTAGAAGTTTAAACAAAGGTAAAGCTATCTTACTAAAATTTTCAATAAATCTGCGATAATAGCTTGCATACCCAAGAAAACTTCTTACCTCTCTTTGATTCTGTGGAATTGGCAAATCAGCTATGATCTGGATCTTGGCTGGGTCAACCTGGATGCCTTGAAAAGAAATATAGTGGCCTAGCACTATCCCTTCGTTTAACATCATAAAGCACTTTTCATTACTGAGGGACAGGTTAGCTTCAATACATCTTTTCAAAACTCTCTCAAGATTTTCTAATTCATGTTCAAATGAATTGCCATATACTGAAAAATCATCCATGTAGACTTCAACACAATCATGAATTAGATCAGCGAAAATAGCTAACACAGCTCTCTGAAATGTAGCTGGTGTGTTACAAAGTCCAAATGGCAAAACATTGTAGGCATAGGTCCCCCAAGGACAGGTGAATGTGGTTTTGTCCTGGTCTTCAGAGGCTATCCTGATCTGGTTATAGCCACTGAAACCATCAAGAAAAGAAAATGAT
Organism: Pinus tabuliformis; assembly: GCA_031772625.1. Classification (NCBI taxonomy): domain Eukaryota; kingdom Viridiplantae; phylum Streptophyta; class Pinopsida; order Pinales; family Pinaceae; genus Pinus; species Pinus tabuliformis. Next base: position 75,341,557 of record CM062819.1, on the reverse strand, counting down.
GATTTGCCAGCTAGGGTGTCTAACACTTGATCAATAAATGGCAGTGGGAAGTAGTCTTTGAGCGTTGCTTTGTTCAACTGTCTGTAATCAACACAAATGCGCCACTTACCATTCTTCTTGGGCACTATCACCAATGGGGATACCCACTGACTGTCAGAGATAGGATATATAAAATTAACTCTCAAAAGTTTTTGCAACTCCTCTCTAACAATATCTTGGAGCATGGGGTTCATTCTTCTCTGTGGTTGCCTCACTGGTTTAATGGTGCTATCTGTATAGATGTGGTGAGTGCATGTGTCGGGGTGAATCCCAGATTCCCATGCATGTCGGTATAGTCCCAAGCAAAAGCTTTTTGGTATTTTCTCAAGAGTTTAATCAATTTCTCTTATTGAGATGAGTCTAGGTGGTTGCCTATGTTCAAAATTTTCCCTGGACTGATCTCTATGATTTGACTCTGTGTATTGGTGATGGATTGAACTGGAAAAATGTCGTGAAATGTAGTTTGCAATGATTGGATAGAGCATGTTTCTTGAAAGTTTTGAGCCAGAAGTAAATCTGCAGCATGATATTGTTCATTTCTCAAGTTTTCAGACATATCAGGTTGAGAAAGAAATAATTCTACCAAATCATTATTGTCTTTCTGGAAATCATAGATTTGGTCAATGCTAAAAACAGATTGTACTTCTTCTTTATCATTAAATTTATCATCAAGCCACAAGTTATGTGTTACTGCTGGTGATTGTGCCGATGGATAAAGGGTGAGTTGTTTCCTTTCGGTCCCCCTTGAAATGATCATGTTGCCTGATCGACATCCTATAAATGCATCAGCAGTCGCTAACCATGGTCTACCTAGAATGATAGGGTGTCCTCCTAAATTGGATTTGGGTTGAAGGACTAGGAAATCCACTGGATACTCCCAAGAGTCCAGTGAGACAATGATGTCTTCCAAAATCCCTTCAGGAATGACTTTGGATCTATCAGCTAGTTCAAGAACAATCGTGGTATGTTGCAAATTCATGAGCTGGAGTGTTCTCATGGTTTCAAGAGTCATGACATTGATTGCGGCTCCAAGATCTATCAAAGTGTTTGGAATCCGTATGTTGTTAATGATGGTGGTCACTTTGGGAATGCCAGGATCAACATACTTCTCCATAGAGATGGTATTGGTCATAAGGCCTGCTAAATTTCATAAAACATGAATGGTTTGAGGATCAAGTCTTTTCCTAGCAGGCTTCTTAAGGCACATGTCTTTGATGGCTTTGGTATAGATAGGAATGTCTTTGATAGCTTGCAACAGTGGGATTTTTATGTAGACATTTTTAAGCTCATCTAAGACATCAAATTGTGGTATAGACAGTGGTGGTTTTACTTGGACCAATCGGTCTGGAAAAGGTGGATGCAGTGGTTGCATCTGTTTGTCTTTGGTATCACTGTTTGGTTTTGTTTGATTTGTCATTTCATTTTCCTTTTCTGAGTTTTCTTCTTGCTTATCTGTTATTGGAGAATCCTTGTGGAGCACCCTACCAGACCTCAAATTAATGTTTTGCAAAGGCAGTGTGGAATATGAGGTTCCTTCCTCTACGTTATAGGCTGGCCTCTCTGCTCTATTATTCGGATTTGGGACAGTTTGAGTAGGAATTTGAGTGGGTTTGGGAGGTTGTGAGTTAGCTGGAAATTGCAGCTGTGGTGCATTTATTGGTGGAGGAGCAGGCAGTGCTTGTTGAGGAGGTTGGGGCTGATAGACAACTTGTTGAGGATGCTGCTGATATGGTTGAGAATGTGATGGATATGGCTGTTGATACTGTTGATATGGCTGTGAGTAAGGTGGGTATGATTGAGGATATGCATTATAAGATTGGGAGTATTGTTGAGACGGTCTCCATTGGTTTTGTGGTTGGTTTTGATGTTGCCATGGCATGGGTACATTCCATGAGTTTTGTGCATACATTTGATCATTCATAGGAAATTGCAGATTTTGATTAGGAAACATACCTTGGGGTGCTTGCCTTTGTGCCCATATAATACACGTTTTCCATCTCTGTACTGGCTACCATATTACAGTTCTGCAAAATTTTAACTTTAGGACAGTTAAACATATCATGATGTTCAGTACAGAAAGCACAAACTTGGATATTCTCTAGAGGGCAATCTTTTAATGCATGTTTCTTTCGGCACTTTGGGCAGAAAATAGCCATGATATGATCTTCATCTTCTTGTTTCTTCTTGGCTTTTAAAGTATCAATTTGGTTCCCTAGAGTGCTTAACAAATCTGTTTTAAACTTTTCTAAAAGATTCCCCATTTCGGCCCTAGTGACACTTGCAGAGGCAGATTTTGTGACCCTTGATGACAGGCCTCTCTTTCCCATTTTAGCTTTACTCCTTGAATACTTTTCGCACAACTCAGCGATTTCTTCAAAGGGTAAGGCAGAAATGTCACCTTTGCCCATTAAGTTGAGATCATCCATGTATTCCTCTCGGATACCTTTCAAGAATATTGTGCGGACCAGATCAGGAGGCATAGTTCGGTGTTTAGATTTTTGTAAGTTGTAGACAAACCGTTCTAGATATTCCTCTAAGGTTTCATCCTCTTGCTGACTCATTCTAAAGATATCATCTTTAGAGTCTTTGGATCTGCAATAAGGCTGATATTTCCTTAGAAATATTCTCCTCATACCATCCCAATCAACTATAGCATGCTCACCAAGCCCCATGAACCATTTCAAGGCTGATGCCTTTAGTGTGGCTGGGAACAATCTAAGCCTATGGGCATCATCTGTATAGCCATAAGTTCGACATACAATGTCAAACTCGAACAAGAAAGAGTCCGGATCCTCCGAAGCCATACCATAGAAATTGGGTAGCACGGATGGGGGTATATTTTTCATTTTGATCTCCTCATCCTCCTGTGGTTCTTGTATAGGGAACTTAAAAGTTGACTCCTCCTCATCTCCTTGGCGAGGTACTGATCCAGATCCTTCCTCAGTCATTCTAATTGGTCTCTCTGTGTCAGTGTCACTTGGTGGAAAAAGGAGAAAAGAAGATTGTTCGGTAACTGTACTACTTTTTCCTTGTGTAGAAGGTCTAGAAAAGGGCTTCTTCTGCGATTTATGTGTGAATAAAGTTTCCCTCTCAATAAGAGTAAGTTTCTGTCCTGAGTAAAATTTTTCTTCCAATGTCTGGATATCTTCCTCAGCTGGTGTTGTATTCCCTACAGAGTCTGCTCCTGATGATGATGGGTTAGTTTTTAGATGGTGGGGGGTTTTTACAAATCTCCCTTGATTGTCTCTAAATCTAGGCATAAATGAACATGATTTCTAACTGTGTTTTTGTTTATTTTTGTGTGTTGAATTTTTTTTTCTTTTTGTTTGAATCCTTTAAGTACGCCTCCCCGGCAACGGCGCCAAAATGTAGTGTTCTAGCTAGGGTACTAGGCTAGACTAAATTTAATATCGACCAGGATGCGTAAGCTTAGAGGCATGCGTCTAAAATATATAGACATAAAGGATTGTTGGCTAAGTGGTTATGATGTAGGTCACAGGGCTTCTTTACGGAAGACTGGAATATGTCACCTATCATCAAACACTCAGGTCACTCTGCTAATATACCTGATTACAATGCTATCATTAAATGCATTTACCAAATCACACACTGAAACTAAACACTGCGTATCACTGCAACAATGATCTCAATCTTCTTACAAAGACATTACACATAAAACCCTTGTTCAGTAAACACCCAGCATTCGCTAACATTTATACAATATCAAAATATACAGAGATCATAAATGAATTGTGAAATAAAAGCAAAGTTTATGACAGTGCTTTGAAAAGACACACAGGGATCGAATCCCTTACAGGACGCCCTTCCAGATCTCAGTGGTGACTGTCCAGCATTACCATAAATGCAAACCAACCATAAGCGTAAACCATATACATTCAATGGAAGTCGAAAGCTATGGAAATAGAAACCCAAGTAATTGTAACTGCTATGCAAACCCTTTAATATCTATTGAAATCGAAATCAAACCACACGATAACCTAAGTGCAAATAAAATGAGAGAACAGTGTACCGGTTGAGCGCAGGGCCCGTCCGCATTCCAGAGGTACACTGGACTATAATCGACTGAAGATCAGATCAATGCACGAAACACAAATCGGAACTGTAACTGGTTCTTAGTATTAAGTTTCAAAACAGAGTCTTTGGAACGATACAACGATTAACCTCTATCCATTACTCCGACTGTATTTACATAACCATGTCATTAATGAATGTACATTCGAACTTTGGCTGTTGCCGCTTTTATTACATCAAGCTTTTCAAAATGTTTCTATCCTAACTGATCAAAAAGAACAAAAACTAAATCAAGATAGGATGAGCTGTTGTTTCTGCCTTTATCGCCAGTGTGCCATGCTTTGACCTGGGTTGACCGTGCATGTAGGAGAGTCGATCCGGCTGTAAGATAGGTGTTTGTCCATCCTTGGACATTCTATTTTTCATCCATGCCTTTCGCTCTAGTCCAGCTGCTGTGACACATGTCAAACAATGAGCTCATTACAGGATGTTAGAACTTCCTGTAACCATTTCACCAAAAACTTCTAATTCTTCAACATAAAATCCCTAAATCAATTCCAATGCATTTTAATAACTATAAGACTATTAATAATTAATTTTCAAGGATTCTAAGGAATATATGATGAAAAGGAATGGGTAAATGACATGTTTTTAGGAGGAAAAAGGGGTCTTGGGATGATACCAACACTCCTCCAGAGGTATCCAAAACTAAAAGTAGGTTTTTGAAGATGAAATCTTTAAAGTTTTACATAATTGATAATGCCTTATTTTGGAAAAATCATGAAGGCATATTGTCGAATTGTTTATTAAAGGAGGAATCTGATAAAATTTTGCAATAATTTCATGTAGGCGACTATGGGGGACATCTCTATTGGAAGAAAACAACTGACAAGAACTTGAGGGCTAGTTTTTACTGGCACACTCTGTTTTCTAATGTGAAAAATTTGTAACCTGATGCCAAAAATGTCAAATTTTTGAAGGAAGAAGAAAATTACTGTCATTACCTTTGAAACCTATATCAACTGAAACACTATTTTAGCAGTGGGGTCTTGAATTCATTGGTGAAATTCACCCCCCTTCCTCTGCCCAACATAGATGGATCTTAATTGCTACAAATTATTTTACAAAATGGATAGAAGTCATACCCTCAAGACAAGCCACCGATACTGTCATAATAGGTTTTCTTGAGGCCAAAATTCTATCCAGATTCAGTTGTCCCACCAAAATCATCATAGAAAATGTTGCAGCCTTCAAATAAAAAAGGATGATTGATTTTTGCAACAAGTATCACATAACCCTTGGCCATTTCAGAACCTACTATCCCTGGGGAAATGGACTTGTAGAATCATCCAATAAAAGCCTAATGAATATCATCAAAAAATTATTAGAAGACAATAGGAAGACCTGGAATAAGAAACTAGTGAATGCTTTATGGGCAGATAGATTGCCACAAAGAAATCTATTGGCACTAGTCCCTATCAGCTAGTCTATGGAATGGAGGTTGTCTTCCCATCTTCTTTGGGAACTCTAGTGATGAAATTTCTCCAAGAAGCACAGGCTGAGCCCAATAAAACTCAAAGAAGGATCAACCAGACTATTCATTTGCAGAAAATCAGAGAACAAGTCTACATCAGATCCTAAGTGGTGCAGGAGAAAATTAAGAAAGCATTTGACAAAAGAACCAAGGTAGAAGATTTCTATCTAGGAGACAAAGTACTGAAATGGGACTCGAGAAGGGAAGATAAAGGGAAACATGGGAAGCTTGACTTCCTATGGAAAGGTCCTTACATTATTTATGCTTTCAGAGGTAATAATGCCTATTTCCTTAAAGAACTGGATGGTGCAAAAGTAGAAGGAGGACTAGTGAATGGTCGAATGCTTAAACACTATATGGATTCCAGTTATTGATTTCACTAATTATTTGTACATACTATATCCTTCATAAAGTTCAGTGTGGATTGGATGGTAAACTTTGGAGTTGAAGCCCAAAGAGAAGGCCCTAAGATTTAAAGTTTTACTGTCAATAAATATCAATAAAGAAGAAAAGTAAAAAGGAAAGTTGCATAGTAAAACCACAGAAATTCAGAAGGCCATTGATCTACTAGTTCTTGAAATTTCACTAGGAAATTCCATCCCCAAGTAGAGCCACTGTTATGTTCCTATACCAATAGCTGTCATAATTTTTTAATGGTTGAGATTAAACCTGTAATATGTACATACCTTTGCTTTCTGCAAATGTTTTCCATATTCAAAAACTCAAAAAAAAATAAAAAAATGTAAAGAGGGTATGTCCCAAAAGAAAAATTAAGGGACAAAAAGATTAAAAAAGGTCAAAAAAGAGGAAAAAATGAACCCCAAGAAAGAAAAAGACCATGAAAGTGTGCAAGTCCAAATGCCACTACTATTTACTTGCTTGAATAATAATGATTGTGTGCAACTTGTTATTCATGCCACAATCCATGGTAACCAAACAGTTTAATCTTGATTATTCCATTTTTTGAATTTCATGTTTAGAGATAGAGAATAAGTTTTGACCAAACTATTTAAACTTGGCAGATAATTAGATTAGGTAGAGTGAATAAAAGGAGCTCAATTGTTTAATTTGAGCCCTTGGATGTAATAAGGATAGATTTAGATAGATTTCTATTGTAAAAGAAAAGAAAAGTTTGATAAAGGTTTGCCAGTTTAAGTGCACTCAATAAAGAGTAGAAAAAATGGTAGGATGTGTAGATGGGTAAGTAGGTGAATGGTTGCAGAATTATGGTGATTCATTGGATAAAATCGTGTCATTTACTTTCATCATCAAAATTTCTTAAAGTATGGATGACAACGGGACAGTTACAAAGTCAAGTGATTAATTTCGCCATTCATTTTACCTTTTCAATAATTTCCCACAAGAAAAAATCAAAAGTACCTAAAACCCTAATTTAAAGGGGCTCAGAGCATTTCTCTGACTTCTGGAGGGACTGAACCCTTGGCCCAATAACTTATAATGTTTAATTACTACAACCCCCTTACAAACATTCACACCCTCCATGAACATTCATCTCACCTAAAAATCCGTTTTCCTAAGGTGAAATCATCATTTACCTAGGAAAAGTAATAAACCTTACCTAAAACCCCATTTGTTCACATAAAAACCCATAAAAAAAGCGTTACGCCTAAGTTATGATGTGTAAATATGGATGTATAAATGTCAAAACATTATAATTAGAGCAATTTGTTTTTCTTCTTCTGTTTTCATATTAACTTTAACTTTATTATATTTAACTCCCGAAAAATAAACCCCTTTCCCGTATAGTTAATTAAAATCCCAAATGTTAAATATCCTGCCCCGTGGTTTGAAATATAAACCATAAATAGTAAATTATTAAATGGATTAATTAGTCGATTTGCTACTAATTAAGAGCCATAAACCTCCGCCATATAAAGCGTGATTAATTAATCAAATAGTGATTAATTAATAACCCTCATCCAATCATATCACCCTTGACGTCATTAAGCCACCCTAACCCGAAATTAAAATCCCATCAGGCCCCTCCATTAACTCCCCCATCAAATCACACTCCCGATCACCGTACGATTTGACTCATTCAGATCTAACGGCTGTCGTTCATATCGAGTGGCCTCCGATGCGGACCTTTACCCGCCCAATGTGAGCGGTTTTACTATTCACCCCTCTGCTACGTGTCACCCGGTGAATGGCATCTGGTGGACCTCCGCCAATACCATCAAGCGACCAAAAGCAGTGTGATAGATTCCTCTTACTGCCTTCGCTTACCACCGTCACTACCTGACAAAATGTCATTACCGCTAGTTGGCGCCAACTGTCACTTTTCCATCATACCTGCTGTTAGTGTCAGTCTTTCCAGCCTTCCTCCAGTGATCAAATATGCTCTTAAAAAGTGATTTTGAAGTGTCAAGGTCAAATTTTGTCATTTCAGTGAGTCTTCAAGTAAAATTTGGTCACTAGGCATTAGGTCTAGGGTTTGCTTTTACTCCTTCTAAAGTTGTCCAAATGGCGGTCCATGTCATCATTCAGCTGAGTATATCATCATTCAGAGGGTTTTCATTATCATGTCAGTGTCTAATGAGTCATTTCACACCTTGTTCATGCTTCAGTTGTGCCTAGGCAAGCTCATTTCCCTCTCCTAGGGTTTTGAAAGCTAATTTTTCTTGGATGGTCAAATCATCGGCAAAACTTGTTTCCTGATGTTCATAAACCTTCCCCTATCCTTAAAGTACCTTATCAAACACTTCCCATCCCTTAGATCCGCCAAATTCCTCATTTTTGCACAAACCCTAGTTTCTAGCTACAACCTGGCAATTTTCTAGGTTTGGCCTGTGTTTTGCCCTTTTCGACCCCTTCCCCTCACTCAATCTCTGAGATTCCACTTTCCCCTGCTTCCTAACATCCCTCCCCACTCCCAAAAGTTTCCCCAAGAATTTAGAAGCCCCCTATCCCCTTCATTTCGCTCCATTTCGACAAAATCCCTTGTTTCACACATCGGGACAAGTTTCACTCAAAAGATGTTTCTGAGCAATCAAAGATGAATTTTACAAAACTGAGAGAGGTTTTTGTCCACAACATGCCAAGGAAGAAAAACCTCTTTCAATTTTTACACAGGTGTCATGGTTTGAGAGAAATGTCAAAAATACTGGCGAGAACGAAGGTGCTCCAAGGACGGTTGGCCAAAGCACAAAAACGAAGGAAAACGCCCGATCCACTCCAAATTTTGGCCAAAGCCTCTTTGACTGAGCATGGTACTTGATTGGGGACTCCCAGCCCAAATTTCAAGAAATTTGGAGAAAATTTTGTCATTTGTGAATTTTTTGTGCAATTTTACAGGTTTTGGCCGTTGGAGTGGTCTCACCCCGCGCGCGACCACTCGTGGGGACAGCTCAGAATGAGGAAAACTCTACATTTTTGGAATTTTCATGCAAAAATACACTTTCCTATGCATGGGGTCAAATGTTTATGGAGATTTGGGCCTCCAAAATCTCAAAATACATGCAAATTTTGACTTTCTGCCCACTTTTTGAGTTGCAGAAAGCTGCCTTGGGAGAAATGACTTTTGAGGGGTCAAATCAACTCCAAATTCAGAAATTCCAATGGGGTTGGAAATTAGACTCATAGACCTTTCCAAAAAGCTATCTTGCACCTGATTTGGACACCAGGAAGGCCCTCAAACACAGCTGCCAATGTGCGCGACCACTCCAAGGGAGGGGCGCAACCACTTAGGGAAATTTCACCATTTTGACTATTTCGGCCTGCAAAACACTGTTTTTACTTTGGTTGACTTTTGAGGCATGTAAATGATGGATTGTTGGGTAATTTTCATGGCACATGGATACATTTACTCTCCTTTAACACTTCTAGAAGTTTCTTTGATGTAAATAGTGAATATTAAATGCATGGATGGGTTACCTAAGTTTTAGAGGCAAGTTGTTTTGACTGCCTATTATCTAGTGCTCAGTTTAGAATTAGTTGAAAAAGCTCCTAGGAAGCTGAGCTCGACCCCTAGAGGTGGGGAAAGAGGTTGGCTTGCCTATATTATGTATTTTCTCAATCATTTTCATGGTTGGAGAGGTTGGACTCTTGAGGGAGAAGCTCTATTGTATATTTTACTTGTATCTCTGCAATTTGAGGAAAAGGAAGGCCAGGGTTTTGCAGACATCATTGTGGATTCTTGTGGATTATTGTGTTGATGGTCTGTTTCCTACTTGTCATTGTAAGTGTGTTTATGTGTGCCATCTCTTATTCTATTGCTGCTAATTAAACAAAAGAAGTGATAAAGTTTGAATTCATGCATGCCATGCTCAGCTTTCAATTTTGTTTAATATTTATGTTTTCCACTGTCTAAAGAGGATTCAAAGTCATTGTTTGCCCTCTTTAGCTCCCTTTCTTTCTTCCTTGATCATCCATCTCAGCTTAAGGCATCAGCACAAACTCCTTCCTTGCCCCAAAGACCCACCTGCAAAAACTGAGCTCAATCCCCACACCCTGAATTGCACTCCCTCCAAATTGCCACCAAAAACCCCAAAAACTTTAAATCAACCTTCCTAATCAGTTTACTAGCCTAATATCAGTGTTCCTAATTGGGTCAGCTCATCCTATTGAAAGATCTACCGAGTTTGACCGGAGAGAGCCTTCTCATACCCCGTAGGGCTAGCTACGAGGTGAAATGGTTTGATGTTGCCTTGAAGGTTTACCTTCCTCAGCCTAGGGTGAAATCTCAAGCGCTAACATAGTGGCGACCATACTGGGGAAAAACATCTGATCGTTTGCTCATTGACATGTTATTTCATAAGTCTTAGACGGAGCCTGAAGTTACGCTAGGTAGCCTTCGAAAACGCTATTGTTTTACATCAGCGTTAGTAGATAAACGCTGCTTCAGTCAATCTCCGTGAGCTTGTGAACGTAGCGCTTCATTGACACTTTACCCCAGTACATGTATCAAGTTCAGATCTGATTGTTGATGGTGAACAACGATCAAACACTTGAAAGGTTGAAATCATTCACTTGGTGACTCTAAATCATTTTCAAAGATCATATCCAAAGACTCCACTGGAGGATGATCTCGACCAGCAGAAACATGAAAGGACAACATGGACAGATCAGGTATTCAAGTTGGAATTTCATCCAAGACATTTTGTTCTTTGTCATAAATTATTTCTTCTCTTTTCCCAAGAATGTCAAGAAGGCTTTGCAAAGTATATTATGCTTGAGAAAAGATCCCAGGCCTGCAGTTGATTCTTTCCCTTTGAAGATTGTGAACACCAAAGATTTGCATGCTTTTAAGTTTGATCAAGATCCTTTTTCTGAATTTTGTGATGAACCTATACCTGCTGTACATACCCCTATACCTTGTAAAATTCCAGATTGGTATAAACCTCTTATTTTACCTTCTGTTCTTCATGCTTTCCCCAAAAACTATGATCTATACTTGCCGATGTTTGATGGTGAAAGTAAGGATGTCAGCGCTGAGCAACATGTGCAGAATTTTGAGTTATTTCTTGACCTTTTTGAAGTCGATGATGAAGATGTTAGTATGAGGCTTTTTGCTCTTTCTTTGCAAGCCAAAGTGAAGAGTTGGTTCAAAACCCTGCCTGATGCAAGCATCTCAGATTTCCAGTAGTTCGTCAAAGTTTTTCTCGATAGGTGGATGATCGGGCAGAACCTTTTCTTGATTGTAGAGGAGTATAACCAGCTGAAAAGAATGCCAGGTGAGACAGTACAATAGTTTTCGGCCAGATTTAATCAAGTTTATTATTCGATGACAGTTGATATAAGGCCTACTGCTAGATCTGCTCTCTTGCACTATCCGGGTGCCTTTGATCCGGAGATGGAGTTTCAGCTGAGAGAAAAAGATATTGCAACACTTCACGAGATGCAAAACAGTGCAGTAAGTGTAGAAGCTCATCTGCTGATCCGAAGGGCAAGGATGAAGGAAGAAGAGATGAAAAACATAGATCTGGAAAAATCAACATCTCTAGAGGTAAAGCTTGACATTTTGGTAAGTGCAGTGGAAAAGATGATGGACAAGATCAACGCAAGGAATGCTTATGATATTCAAGCTCATGGCTCGCTGATTGAAGAAGAACAAGTTGCTGATCCAAAACATTTTGTTTCTTACCCTAGTTGTCGTAGTGATTGTTTTATAGATCATTGTGAAGAAGAGAGAGCTGTTGATATGATGTGTATGTTTGATGATAACTTGCCTCGGTTTGATGAGTATGATGATGATTATGTTCTCCAAGCAGAGGCTAATCTTGCAGACAAATCAGCAGCCAGTTTGTGGGAAGAAAAAGTTCATTTTCAGCAGCTTGAATACAATGTTCAGCCATCACATATCAGCTATGACAGTGATGAGGAAAGTGCAGCAAATTTTGAAGTAAGTGAAGGATCTTTGCCTTTTTGTTTTGATTCATGTCAGCTCATTAGAGACAACTTCCATGAAATTAGAAATCAGCTGTCAACAAGTCTTGATCTAGACCATCTTGAAGGCAATAAAAACCTTGTTCCAGACTTCTCATATTCAGATTTGCAGCCCCCAAATGCCATTGGTTTTCAAGTTGCAGATGAAGACATGGAAGTTGATATATTTGATCAAATGATACAAGAAGGTTCCCTACCTTTTTGTTTCGAATCAATTCAGTTTTTGAAGGGTAGATTGCGTAGTAAATCATTTAATGTTGAGGATGAGACAGATAACAAAATTCTTGGGCAGCCTGTAGCATTAGATTTGCAGCCACCAAATGAACTTGAAGGGCAGATTACAGATGAAGATATGGCAACCGAAATACATGATTTGATGATACAGGAAGATTCTATACCCTTTTGTTTTGAAGCATTTCAGTTTGTAAGGCAGAATTCTCATAAAATCTCTCAAGAACAAGATGAACAGCTAGAAAGATGTCATACATTTTCAAAGGATACATTGCAGCAGTCTTTTCAAGTTTTTCATGATCCAATAGCTGATGTTTTGGATGAGGTTTGCAGTCAAAGTCTTTCTCCATTGACCACATGTGAGCTTGAAACATGTGCTGATATGAACTTGATCCGGCAACCAATTTCTTTGTCATTTTCAGCAGAGGTCTCGTCACAAGGCTCAGATCAAAGTGTGCATTCATGTTATGAGGAGAAGAGAAATCCATTGGATGGGCTAAGTTCCAGTGTGCTTGAATTTCATGATCCTTATGCAGTGTTTTTGGAGGCGGATAAAGAATTCATATCATTCAACGGATCTGTTTTTAAGTTGTCATGGGAGTTGCCTTTCAGTAGTTCTCTCTTGTTGGTCATAAGTGAGAACTTGCGGAGATTTCAAACAGCAGATGAGATACTTACTTGGTTGCATTGGTTGTTTCATTTCACTTGATCAGGTGATGAATGAAACTGTTAGAGTAGGTTGTGATGAATAAGCTCCACTTTGAGCATCATTTTCAGTTGGTCGATTGTGTTTAAGTATTGAGTCAGTTTTTAGTTGAATCATGAGTCCTTTGTTAGTCCATTTTCAGTTTTGTTGTTAGGTTAGTTTGAGTCGGTTTTCAGTCATGCATTTCAGCTTGAGTTTTTGACTCCATTGCCCAATAATTGTAAGGCACTGGTCTGCTCTCCCAGAGGTCTAAGGTTCTTGGCACCTCCAAGGAGCTACCATCCCCATTGGAGCCAATGTTAGTGTCAGTCTTTCCAGCCTTCCTCCAGTGATCAAATATGCTCTTAAAAAGTGATTTTGAAGTGTCAAGGTCAAATTTTGTCATTTCAGTGAGTCTTCAAGTAAAATTTGGTCACTAGGCATTAGGTCTAGGGTTTGCTTTTACTCCTTCTAAAGTTGTCCAAATGGTGGTCCATGTCATCATTCAGCTGAGTATATCATCATTCAGAGGGTTGTCATTATCATGTCAGTGTCTAATGAGTCATTTCACACCTTGTTCATGCTTCAGTTGTGCCTAGGCAAGCTCATTTCCCTCTCCTAGGGTTTTGAAAGCTAATTTTTCTTGGATGGTCAAATCATCAGCAAAACTTGTTTCCTGATGTTCATACACCTTCCCCTATCCTTAAAGTACCTTATCAAACACTTCCCATCCCTTAGATCCGCCAAATTCCTCATTTTTGCACAAACCCTAGTTTCTAGCTACAACCTGACAATTTTCTAGGTTTGGCCTGTGTTTTGCCCTTTTCGACCCCTTCCCCTCACTCAATCTCTGAGATTCCACTTTCCCCTACTTCCTAACATCCCTCCCCACTCCCAAAAATTTCCCCAAGAATTTAGAAGCCCCCTATCCCCTTCATTTCGCTCCATTTCGACAAAATCCCTTGTTTCACACATCGGGACAAGTTTCACTCAAAAGCTGTTTCTGAGCAATCAAAGATGAATTTTGCAAAACTGAGAGAGGTTTTTGTCCACAACATGCCAAGGAAGAAAAACCTCTTTCACTTTTTACACAGGTGGCATGGTTTGAGAGAAATGTCAAAAATACCGGCGAGAACGAAGGTGCTCCAAGGACGGTTGGCCAAAGCACAAAAACGAAGGAAAACGCCCGATCCACTCCAAATTTTGGCCAAAGCCTCTTTGACTGGGCATGGTACTTGATTGGGGACTCCCAGCCCAAATTTCAAGAAATTTGGAGAAAAGTTTGTCATTTGTGATTTTTTTGTGCAATTTTACAGGTTTTGGCCGTTGGAGTGGTCTCACTCCGCGCGCGACCACTTGTGGGGACAGCTCAGAATGAGGAAAACTCTACATTTTTGGAATTTTCATGCAAAAATACACTTTCCTATGCATGGGGTCAAATTTTTATGGAGATTTGGGCCTCCAAAAGCTCAAAATACATGCAAATTTTGACTTTCTGCCCACTTTTTGAGTTGCAGAAAGCTGCCTTGGGAGAAATGACCTTTGAGGGGTCAAATCAACTCCAAATTCAGAAATTCCAGTGGGGTTGGAAAGTAGACTCATAGAACTTTCCAAAAAGCTATCTTGCACCTGATTTGGACACCAGGAAGGCCCTCAAACACAGCTGCCAATGTGCGCGACCACTCCAAGGGAGGGGCGCGACCACTCAGGGAAATTTCACCATTTTGACTATTTCGGCCTGCAAAACACTGTTTTTACTTTGGTTGACTTTTGAGGCATGTAAATGATGGATTGTTGGGTAATTTTCATGGCACATGGATACATTTACTCTCCTTTAACACTTCTAGAAGTTTCTTTGATGTAAATAGTGAATATTAAATGCATGGATGGGTTACCTAAGTTTTAGAGGCAAGTTGTTTTGACTGCCTATTATCTAGTGCTCAGTTTAGAATTAGTTGAAAAAGCTCCTAGGAAGCTGAGCTCGACCCCTAGAGGTGGGGAAAGAGGTTGGCTTGCCTATATTATGTATTTTCTCAATCATTTTCATGGTTGGAGAGGTTGGACTCTTGAGGGAGAAGCTCTATTGTATATTTTACTTGTATCTCTGCAATTTGAGGAAAAGGAAGGCCAGGGTTTTGCAGACATCATTGTGGATTCTTGTGGATTATTGTGTTGATGGTCTGTTTCCTACTTGTCATTGTAAGTGTGTTTATGTGTGCCATCTCTTATTCTATTGCTGCTAATTAAACAAAAGAAGTGATAAAGTTTGAATTCATGCATGCCATGCTCAGCTTTCAATTTTGTTTAATATTTATGTTTTCCACTGTCTAAAGAGGATTCAAAGTCATTGTTTGCCCTCTTTAGCTCCCTTTCTTTCTTCCTTGATCATCCATCTCAGCTTAAGGCATCAGCACAAACTCCTTCCTTGCCCCAAAGACCCACCTGCAAAAACTGAGCTCAATCCCCACACCCTGAATTGCACTCCCTCCAAATTGCCACCAAAAACCCCAAAAACTTTAAATCAACCTTCCTAATCAGTTTACTAGCCTAATATCAGTGTTCCTAATTGGGTCAGCTCATCCTATTGAAAGATCTACCGAGTTTGACCGGAGAGAGCCTTCTCATACCCCGTAGGGCTAGCTACGAGGTGAAATGGTTTGATGTTGCCTTGAAGGTTTACCTTCCTCAGCCTAGGGTGAAATCTCAAGCGCTAACACCTGCCAAAATCATTGACTTTACAGATAAAACAAAAAATGCTCATTGTTTTTGTTTTTTCACCGAGAAAAGAAACTTCTGTTCTCCATGCAAGCACAAAGTACATTCAAGTCATCAACCTGCTACCAACCATCAACCTTTCACAATCATTGAACTCCATATTACCGTTGCAGACCTGTGTGCTCACTGCGAATAGTGCACCAGTACCATTAATCCATTTAGATAACCGAAACCAGGTATTTAGCCTATTTTCGACTGAGAAAACCTGTTTTCATGCCAAAACTGAGCTAAATTGCTTTAAAAAATAAGTAATTCAGTGAGTTAAGCTGTTTGATAATCCTGAGATATTCTATGATAATCCAGTTTTTCCATATTTCCTTGAAATTCTTTTCCCCCGTCCTTGAATCCACAAGAACCAAGGATGGATGCCCCAATTGCTTTGAATGTCATGCCAGTTACTACTCCCCATAGAGATTTAGACCATCTTCTCCTGGCTGACAAAGATTTTTAGACTAAAGACCTCACCTTTGAAGAATCCCCTTTGAAATTCCATTGCACACACCGAGATAACTACTTGAACCATGCAGATAAGATAGGCCTCTGGGAGTCAAACCTGCCCAAATATCAATTCCACAGTGTTCATGTATTCCCAAAAATTGTTCATTATTGTCATGAAAACTATGACCCTATCATGAGAGTTGTAATGTCCCCACATAAAAAATTCCTATTTACTATCACTGCGGAATCTATAAATGATATGTTACAGTTACAACCTGGTGAAAACCTTACCCTCGTCACTATTGCTGACTTGCTTGACAGTTTCTCCAAGCTATCTAGTTCCAGAAGTACTCAAATCCTCCAAAGTTTCATTGCTGAAGAAAAATACATGCCAAAGGACCCCCCTCCTTACATGTCATCCTACTTTTCTGATCTGGGTAAAGATATCACATTAATGATATCATGCATTGTAGGTTTTACCACTAGTGAATATGTAGATGATATCATTTTTGCCTACATGTCTATTTTTACCCCTGGTCAACCTCCTGTAGTCAAATTTGACTATGCAAAATTCATATCAGATAAGATGCATGATCAATTTTTGAGATTAGAAAATAAAAGAGTATTCAAATATTCATCAGTCCTATACCATTTATTCCTTTACTATCAGACTGATAAGTTTCCCTTCTCTGTCCAAAAACTTGATACCAAAGGGAATCCTAGATCTGTTGTTTTTTGGACCCCTCTGTTCCACATGTCTAATTCTCCCTACCCATATACAGATTTCATTGATCTATTTGTACACCCAGTGGCTACCATGTTGCTAGGAAGCCCTCCTCCTAGAATCAGTGCAGACATCAGGAGGATCCTGAAATTGTCAAAGCAATACAAAGTAGGGGATTGGTACTTGTACCAAAACCATATAGAAATCAGAATCTATGGATGTGAATTACCACCTTATAAATTGCCAAAGTACCTCCCCATGAGACTATTTTCTATGGTGTACTACAAACAAATAACCAATTCAGATGAGGTGCATTTGGTTAGAACTAAGAAAAAGGCTCAACTAAGAATAAAATATCATCTTGGCCCTTTCATCTGTAACAGTAGAGAAGCAGGAAAGGAGGCAGATGAAATCCTCCAAAGGTTGAAGTTAAAACAGAGTTTCATGTGGACCTATGATCCCCATAGCTTTACTTGTAATAGGAGACAAAAAAATAAGCTATCTCCTTACATCCACCATAGGATCCTAGAAATTGAATAGTATGCCAATCAATCTGAATGGGTGGAAAACACATTAATAGATCAAGATAGTACAGATGTTGCAGTTGACAATGTATTGGTGGATTTAGAAAGGAGGCTTGATGAAGGCTTATTTGTATAGGTGCCTGGAGAAACTCCATCTCAAAGGTAGTCACAGGAACATAGTGGATAGACTACGGAGCAAGCAGAGCCATCTGTTATGCTCCTATACCAATAGGTGTCATATTTCATGATTGACTGGTAAAAGTCCCTAATATGTTCATCCTTTCCCTGCTGTAAAGGTTCCATACTTTGAAAAGATCAAAAAATTAAAAAATGAAAAGAGGGTATACCCTAAAAGAAAGATCAAAGGGTAAAAAGAATGAAATGGTCAAAAGAAAAATGAAAGAAATGAACCCCAAAGAAAAAGACCAGGAAAGTGTGCTAGTTCAAAATGCCACTACTATTCTATTTTTGCAAAAAAATCTCATTGTGTGCAGTTGGTTGACTCTTGCCACAGTTGATCGATGGCCAATCAACTTAATCCTGGCCAGTTCATTTTTGAATTTCCTATTTTATAGATAGAGAATAAAATATGTTCAAACAGTTCAATCTTGGCATATAAGTAGTTAGGTAGAGAAGCAAAGGAGCTCAACAGTTAAATCTGAGCCCTTGGAAAAAATAAGGGCAGACTTAGATAGGATTCCCATGAAAAGAAAAGAAAATTTGTAAGGGTTTGCTAGTCCAAGTGCATCCATGTAAGAGGAAGAAATTTTTTTAGGTACTATAGGCTGGGAAGGTAGTTTTGTTGTTGCAGAAGCAGGCTTATGATCAATTTTGTCTCTCAAAGATGTTCATCTTATTAATATCATAAGTACCTTTGCAACTGTTTGGTTACAAATCAAGTGAGGCATGATTAACTCCCCTTCACACTTCTTCCTAAAACATTTGCTAATTACCCCAGGCTATTGAGATCTGATCAAAACTCCTAAATCATTCCACCTCATTTCATGAAAAAAGCCTAAGTAAAACAACATTCTTGCTTTAGGCAAAGAAGCCACATTTCTGGTGTAAAACCCTTTTCATTTCCCTAAGCCTAAGTTTTTGGACTCTATGACTTAGTGCTCTTTTTCAAACATATCTCTCATATTAACCCTTTAACTTTATTATATAATCCCCATATAGTTTTTTCCTCCCTCGTATTATGTATATAAAAGAAAAACTCCAAAATTTTATTATCCCCACCACCCGCTAAATTATAGCCATATGTCAATGTTTACAGGGGATTCACGGTTTATCCGGAACCTTGGGAATAACCCTATCAGCGCGACTTCGGGATTAATTAACCACCTGGGTTAATTAATAACCTTACTAAACCCTCCCCGCGCGCAAATATTCAAAGATTAATTAACATCTGTTTAATTAACAGTTTAAGCATCCCGTAGCCAATCAAACTACCCCCGATATATTTAAATCAACATTTATTATATTGGGCCCCGCACCGTAACCCTGAGCCACCTCAAACCTCCGCCAACCGTTGGATCCGGGCCCGCTGATCAGACGGCTCACAATCATATCGTGAGGCCCCCGGCTGCTAATGTTTACCGCTCGGGGAGCCGGCGGTATTTCCGTTGTACCTGGGACACGCGGTGCCCTCCCACCATGCTCGCGGCCCCTCCGCCCGAAACCGCCTTAGCACATAAGCAGTGTTGGCCAATACCGCTTACCGCCCTCCCACTGACGTCATCGCCATGTCACCTCCACATCAGCATTCTGTACCCCTACGTCACGACAAAACGTCACATCACGATGACATCATCCAACCAAAAAGCGCCAAAAAGCCCCGCGAAGCCAATTTTTTGTTAAAAAACTCATAAAATTGTCATTTTCGCCCATTTTCATTCGTTTCTTCTACGAGACTGTTGCATGCAAACTACGTCCAAGCAACTACAGAAGCTCCAGTCCACCACCCGGCCAAGCAAAGTCCAGCATCCTGCTCCGCACCTCGTCGGTCAACCTGCAAATTACACTGGTTCGCCTCCAGAACACAGGTATTTACCCCGTCCCACCTCCCGAACCTGTATTTTCGGTTTTCCTCTACAAATTATACCTATAGGAGCCAAATTTAAGCTGAAGTAGTCCATAATTGCTATACCAAGACATCCAGAATTGCTCTTTTGCCCATTTTTTCACAGAAATTTAACCTCCAGTTTAAAAACACAGAAAACTAAACATGGAAGCCCCTGTGGCCCTCAATGTAACGCCCCTCAACACACCTCATAAAGACTAGAATCATCTACCCTTGGCCGACAGAGATTTCCAAATAAAAGACCCGTCTGGTTGCCAAAATCATCTTCATACTTTCTGCCTAATCAGAAATAGTCATCTGAACAACTCTGATATTTATGAAATATGGAAATCCAATCTCCCCAGGTATTACCTTCCCTTAGTCAATGTGTTCAACTGTCGTCGCAGTTGAAATTACAATTTCAACAATATCCTGGTAATAATCAGCTTCCGTGGTTAGATTTATTAGCCTCTTTTCACTTATTCTCAGTTCTTTTGCCAAGAACTGTCCCACAAAGGAATTATCCCAATACCCAATTTTTATGTCCTGCCTTTCCAACACACTTTAGATGTCCTTAAGGGATGGTTCTAATTGTGAGGCTGTTAGAATAGCCGATAAATTTGCGGTATAACACGAATACAGAATTCCCGTAACAAGAAGGCAGGCTACAACAACTGTGCGCCCCATAACACTTCGAGTATCTTCTGCTTATATCCAAATTATTCAAAATGGGGTTCGTTATTATAAGCTTTTGGTTATTTTAATTAAAAAACACAACTTATGGTATTGGAGAAGAATTAAACTTACCGGGATTAGGGAACCATGTCGAAAAATTGTACCTGCGCGCAAGAGTAAATGTATTGTTAAGTATTGCTTCATGCCATGGATTCGCCAAGCAGTTCGGTACTTGTACGTTTAATCTATTATGGCGCTTGAATAGAGCATGTTTTAATATTAATTTCTTACATCAATATTGCCCCAAATCGGCTGCTGGATGGGCTCCTTTGGATGGGTGAATTCTTTCGGCGCTCCAAAAGATAGATCACCAAGCCCCCGCAAATGAAGAAAGCAGCTATTAGTAGCCACAGTCGATCGCTGAAAGGCTTCATAAGTATCAAGGCAGAACCAATGAAGCTTTCATCTTTTAGACGGACTATCGCCACTAGACTTGAATCTAAGAAAGGTTGTGTAAATTCCACTTGCTGGGATCGGTTTGCTGTCATGGTCATGTCTCCTACAACTGCATTGATTTCCTGAAAACGAAGACAACATGAAATGAAAAATATGATAAATTATGATTATGTTCTCACAATATGATGAGCTCACGCATAATCTACGTATACCTTGTCTACAATTAGCTGAATGAGTTCATCGTAGCTCGGCGGCGCAGTAACTCCATTCCCGAATGTGATATATTCGACCCTACAATTTAGTCCTTCAATTGCCTTTTCAAAAGCTTTCACGCAGAATCCCTTGGGGTTTGTTCCATTTTTCCCAGCTGAAACGGATTCTGTGAAGTATCTCTTCCAAGCCACTCCCACTCTCAATGTTGTGGGACATGGTGAGGAAGATGTTGCTGTGTGATTTTCAAGAACTGCATGTGCATCTATATTCTCCTTATAGAACGTATGGATGGTAACCATAAGAATGAGGCATGCAACTAAAATAATAATAAAATTAAAAATGATTCATGGTATTTACTTACAAAAATTGAGAACTCATAGAATTGATCTATGATATTTATGTGGAATATAACAAATTTAAAGGGGAAAATTAAAGTTGTCTAGATCTATCATAACTCGGATCTACCAAGCATTTAGAGGGATCAAACATCTTGAGATGCAAACTTTTTTTTAGAGTGAAAGGAGATTTGATGTCTCTTAGCGCTTGGTAAATCCAAAGTTAAGATAGATCTAGGTTCGTATTAGTATTGAATACTTATATTATCATTCATGTACTTGGTCAAAATTGAATCTGTGATGTATAATAGACACACTTTAGAAAACCAACTATTAATGCCAACATGGCTTTATAAACCTACCTTAAATACTAGGTTTTTAAATGCATTTTTATAAGTGGATTATATTTAAACGATAAAATTAATAATACAGTATTTTATTTATGAGTGTTTCAGGTAGGGAGTATGCCCTAATACCGCTTCTACTTGGCTAAGAGCTCATCTTCATTGGATGTGAGGAAACAAGTTGACGACTCAAGACTAAGAGGCATTGGGTAGGAGTGAAAGCTTGCCCCCTTACAGACCACCAACGGGTGATTACACATGGTGTGGTTTTCCTTAAATAACATTGATGATGTTAAATTTCCATAAGCAAATCTGTATGCAATTAATCAAATATAATATTACATATATACAAGAAGTGTTGTCTCAAGATAGGAAAACTATCTTGGACACACAATCTGTTGGTTGAGAATATATCTCAACCATGCACAAATCTAGGAAACAAAATAGGAACAGACTCCTCTAGATAGAAAGAATCACAACTGAGACAAGTAGGAATTATATATTCCAACACACCCCCTTAATGAGTACTTGTCTTGATATCAATATGCAAAATCTACATCTGGTCCAATCTGGTAATTACACCTTGTACCTTGTTCATGCAATGGTCGATGTCCATATAAAGGAACAACTATCTACCGGAATGCATGGGTTCCCAACTGCTGCAACTGCCACTCTACTAGGGAGTCCTTCACATACATGGTTCATCCAACCTCTCGATGAACTCTCCCTAAATATAAAATTTCACCTCATGGAGTCTAAAACCAAATATGGCCCACCCAAGTGTATCCATCCCACATGACACACTCTTCCAGGGTGTTAAAACTCTCTTATAGAAGGAACACATAACAAAGGGTATGCATGCCTCTCTGGGTCTTACAGCAGGTACATAAAACATTTCAAGGACCACAATTAACCATTACAAAACAATAACATGTAGATTTTCCATCATGAGAGTATTCCACAAACTCACACAAACTCAATTGTCCATCATCCTCCTATCTCTGATGCAGCTCCTCTAATGCCATCTTCACTGTCATGTCTTCATTATATTCCATGGTTAATCATCCTTGCAAATAAATTTGTCTATTGTTGGAATGACCAATTCCAATAGATAACATTCAAATTCGTGACAATAGTTGGCCAAACTAATTGTCACAAAACATCCCATTTTTAACTAGATTTACAATATTTATGCATTTACATCATCCACACCCAGCATACACAAGAGATTAATGTAATTCAAAACAATTTCACAAATCCAATAGCAAGTATGTTCCTTAAAAGATAAAATGCATGGAGCTCCATAACACAGTTGAGATCCATCATTGTTGCACCATCAAACTACTCATGAACTCTCTGCATTCGTCGCTGGAAATTTGCGTGTCTTTGAAGTTAGGGGAGACTACCTTAAGACATTTCAACAAACATCGTGATCATAACCAAGAGCGCTCAGATTTAATATCAAAAAATCCATGGCCCGTTTAAAGAGTGATAACTTCAATCCCGACATGCTTTTGCTAACGTCGACAACGTAACAAGATCTATCGGCACACGAACAACCTGGATCTATAACCATATTTATCTCACAATTTTCTCATCTCCTTTTCCACGGGGATCAATACAGCAAGCCTCGCCACCTTGAAGGCCTACGCAGACATAATCCCTTATGTCATCTTCATGATTTTCATCACACTGTTCAACTAGGAAAAGGCGATGGTGAATTAAGGTTTTACGGAATGATGATACCTCCTTTTTTGTAAGACCCAGAATATGCTACAACAAAATACACTGATGCTCTAGCTTATAGTGGCACAGTAATACCATAGACACTCACTGTAATAAGAAGCAATGGTAGTCTTGATGTCGCTTGGTCGAGATTTGAGATTTAAACTAGCACTGCCTCCTTCACACAGATCCACCACAGGCAGACCACGTTTGCTAATCGATCCCCACAATTCATGTCAGGTTCACCATCCTTTCTTAACACATGTGGATATGAATTTTGTCGAGCGGATCTCATCGCTTCACACCACATCACATTACAAGGCTGCCGAGTATGAACCAATCCACTGATTCTTGTTAGGTTCACTACAACGGCCCACGAGCGGGGAACCACAGTTCAACCCACTGGACTGCACTCTTTCGCTGCGCCACCATGAATCCTGCTGCGTTTCAGTGTGAGTGAGCTTGGAATGAATGAAGCATGGGATAAACGAAGGAAGCGAACAACAGGATTCCAAACTTCGAATACAACCTTCGCAAATTCCACGAGCACCGCCACCGATATGCTTCGATCCACACAAACGCATCCTTAAACACGTATATTTGCAATCCACCACCTGCTTGGCACACACCGCTGGCTCAATTGATATGTTGCCTCCTGCTCGGATCTCACTCTCCGACTAGCAAACACACCACAGTTGTCAATATACCTCTCCAACTCTACCACAATTCTTCGATTTGCCACCATGATATGGTTCTGCCCTCCATAGGTCACACGACCACACAGGCAATCTGCTAGACGCGAAGAAGGCAACAACCAACATCCACACCAGATCTGTAATACCATAGATCACCAGATCCACTCCAACGTTCCACAGCTCGTCTCAGGTGAAACATTGTGGCCACACCAACGATCCACCAGCGAGCCACACTAGTGACAGGCACGTTGATTCACCATAGCCTGCTGCACACCCACTTCAAATTTGAGCATGCGACAAAACTTTCTTTCACTCACCGCACACATATATGTTAGTGTCTACAAACAAAGATCTATTTCATTCTCTACAACTCCTCCACGGATTCAGAAACGGAAATTCCACGTGCAGACCACTTAAAATTAACCACAGGTTTCGACAGATAATGGACAAACTTAAAAAAACTAAAAAAAAATATACTTCTCTCTTATTTCTCTCAGCCTAAGATGGGCCAAGCCCAGGAGGGGCCAGGCCCTCACAGGCTCCGATGCCATGTTAAAAACTGAAGAATTAACTTTATTGATAAATAGGGCAGCTCACCGGTGAGGAGCTCCACCTAGAGACTGCCTCTGGCAGAACACTCTTTAGAAACAATAGGTGATTTGTGTTCTTGATCTCATACATGTCTTTGAGAGTTGTCCAGATGTCTGCTGCAGCTTTACATTCTCGAATATGAGAAATAATGCAATATTTCACAGACAATTTGAGCAACACCTTTGCCTTGTTCTCCCTCTTTTCCCAATCATGGATTGTTGTTGTTGTTCCACCTTTAGCTAGGGTCGGCTTCAACTCATCACTGTTTGCAATCACCCATACATTTGGCCCCTCCAATAGGGTGTCCAGCTTAAATTTCCAATTGGAGTAATTGGAACTGTTGAGCTTATTGCTCTCGTTCAGATAAGCCTCTGCCATCTGATTGTTCATCTTGACAGATCTCCCTAAAAAAAAAATGACCTCCAACGATTTAAAAGACGGATCTATCTCTAGATCCGAAGAGAAATCTAAAAAAAATAGGTGCTCTCTCTTAATAAAAACCAACTTCTCCAATTGAATGCCAAAAAAAGAAAAAAAAAATTCTTTGCTTTTTTTTAGATGGAAACCCTTATTTCCTTTTTAAAAAATGACTCCCTTATTTCATATGCACCCATGAATTTTTTTAAAATATTGAAACCCCAATGATTTTTAAAAAGCAAATAATAGTGAGGCCTTACCCCGTTTTCGGCCTCCCAACACCATCAACACAGATCTAACTCATCATTTGGGCTGAAATGAATTGACACGACCACCGCTCAACTGTAACTCACAGATTGACATGGCCACCACCTCTTCCGTTGCGCCTACCCAGCACTACGGGGACACCAAAAATTACTGCGTCGATTTTTAGGTAAGCCCATACCGATTCCACACAAAATCATAGTTGAGAATCGATCCCACACCAGGATGGAGATGCCATGCGCAGACCACTTAAAATTAATCACAAGTTTCGAAAGATGATGGACAAACTTTAAAAAAAACTAAAACAAAATATACTTCTCCCTTATTTCCCTCAGCCCAGGTCGGGTCAAGCCCAGGAGAGGCCAGGCCCTTAGGGGCTCCGATACCATGTTAAAAAATGAAGAATCAACTTTATTGATAAATGACGACAGCGAGCACTGCCACCGATATGATTTGATCCACACAAATGCACCCTCAAACACATAGATCTGCAATCCACCGCCTGCTCGACCGATCTGCTGCCTCCTGCTCAGATCTCGCTCTACGACTGGCAGACACACCACAGCTGCCGATCTGCCTCTCCAACTCTACCACAATTCTCTGATTTGCCACCATGATCCGGTTCTACCCTCCACAGGTCACACAACCACACAGGCAATCCACCAGACGCGAAGAAGGCAACCACCAACATCCACACCAGATCTGTAATACCACAGATCACTAGATCCACGACATCGTTCCACGACTCCTCTCAGGTGAAATATTGTGGCCACACCAACGAGCCACACCAGCTACAGGCACGTTGATGAGTCAACCTGCATTTTTGGATAATAACCAATGGTAGTTGTCCCCACTATTGGTTTTAAAAAAGAGTTATGGTAGGTTTTCCATTGTTTAAAAAGAGTATTTATCTTCTTTTTTCTTTCTTTTTTTAAAGTTAAGTTACTTCAGATAACTATAGAATTAAATAGATATGGCATGCCCCTATGTGTTACTAGGGAAAATAGATGAATGGTAATGCATCAAACTCTTATTAAGAGAGTTTAAGATTTAAAAGTAAAGACAAAGTATCATAGGACCTTGTCCAAAAACTAATGACATATAGCTAGTTAACATACTTAGACTAACAAACTAAATATTAAAGAAAAAAATGTTGAAATAGAAGGAAATCATGAAGGTTAAGTGGAGTTAGAGGGTTCCACCTCAATGGGTTCCTTGTCTTGTTCTCTAAAGCTCCCTGGATTAGCTAGGAGGTCCAAATGGGCCTCAATCCTCTCCATTTTTTGGTCCAAATTCTTCATATAAAAATGAATTTAATTAAGCACGAGTAGTATCTCCTATTTGGCGTCATTCATGCCTAGCAACACCTTTGTTGACAAAGTTTTCATTTGCCAATACAAGCCAATTGCATGCGAGTATTGATCTTATCTCCTTCTAGTGTGGCTCGTGTTTGGGATCTAGGAAACTACTTCAACAACCATGCCTTTATAAGAGATACAACCCATCTCTCTTATTATTTCCTATTCGTCCTTGTGGAGTTCCCTTTGGATGGCTAGTGGACCCTGCTCCCAGAATTGTTGAACCAAGGATTTTCCTCGAAAGCAGGATCTCGCCCCTCCCATTTGCTTTATAATATATAGCACCTTGTTGACATTCAACACGCTAACGTGGCATAGTTTTAATGTATGGTTGAAACTAAGACATAGTCCTAATAAAACTAGTGGAGAAAGAAACAAGTGCTTCGGAGAGAAGACACTGAAACCATGCTGGTGTGATTACGTTCCACCAACTAAATTTTGTCTGAGAAACCTCCTACCCATGGTTACCTATAGTTCAATGAATGGGCACCAAATATAGTATGCCAAGGGTGTTAAATGTATCAGTGGGTCAATGGAAGAGGAAACAACTATGTAATTTGTGAGAATAACTAGAATTTTCTAGAAGATGCGTAGATAAAATTGTCCATCTAAACAGCTTCGGATACGGGACATAAATGTCCATAAAGATAGCTATTAAACATAAGTTTAGTATCACAAAAATAACATGAGGTTAGACCCCCAAAATTCCCAACTACATGACAAGAGAATGGGCAAGGAATTAACAACTCGTCGTAATAATGGTTTCTCATAAGTTATACGTGGGAGGGGCGACCTGGCACACCCCTCCCGATAATTTATTGGTGGGACAATTGGCATGCCAATCTCCCACCTATCTCTTCCTACCTCACCTCATACAAGGATAAGAGTATTTATTTTTATTATATTACATTTACAAGTTTTACTCTATGTATTCTAAATCGAATTGGATAATTGTATTATTTATCATCCATCTTGATGCTTTCAAAGTGAAAAATGTACAGGAATTAACTCACAATACCATTTTTACTGGTGGGCTTAGTTTGGAAACTTTCGGGTAAAAAGCTTCAGGATCCATTTTGAGACCTTAAATAAACATTTTTTGTTGTGTCAACCTTACTATGGACATAAATTCGTAGTGTACATATCAAAACCTTTCCAACGACACAAGAATCGCCTCAATTGGAGCTTGTATGAGAAAGTTATGCCTCCCAGAAGTTGACCTATCAAAATTGATCACCATAATTTGAGAGGATGCCACATCAACTCCCATTACTCATGGAAAATGTGCTAGCCACATGATCATGATGAAGAAGACTCTAGAGGACTCCATATTGTAACTCTAGTTAGGAGTTTAAGGAGTCAAACCTAACCACTAGTAGGTTATCGTGTTGTGTTATAATTGAACCACTAGGAAGAAAAGTGGTTCCATTCTTTCCAAGTGCATTGTGCTTCATAGACGAGCATAGTATCTGGGAGGGATAGGGACAAAGAACACATATATAGTTTGTGCACTACAGTAGCCCACAAGCCACATATATTTCTTCTTTGTACTCGCAACCATTTTCTATTTAGAGAAAAAGAGAAGTGCGACCTCATCTTGCAGTTGGGTTTTCTCCCAAAAGGGTTTCCCAGATTATATCTTGTGCCAACCATGGTTTGTGAGTTTTTATTTTGTTATTTTCTATTTTATGCACATTTATTATCTGCATCAATACACAACAAACAATAATTTACAGATCCAAAAATCTAAAGAGAAATAAACCCTCATAGTGTAGATTTCAGATTTTTAAGTATAATTTTATCAGATTTGTTGTGATGAACTTTCTGTTGGAGTATCCATAGAAATTTACAGATCACATTCAAAAGTATTTCTATTTTTATTCATATCAATTTTTGAAATAATTTTTATTTTTAAACATATTTTCAATTTAACTTAACCAATATTACATAGATGGTAATGTAAATGATGAATTATTAGATATACCTTCCCCACAAAATAGCTAATTTATAATTTATTATATCTCTTGTGAAGTCCATTTTAAACCCCAAAATTCCCTTAACCTTTCCTAATTTCTCTTGATGGGTTAAAAGGTGGAGAAATGGTTCCATTCACAAATATAGAGAAGAAAGGAAAGGAAACTAGATTTTAACCCATGTTGTCCAACTTTGGAAAAACCAAAGGTCAATAAGATGTTATCTAGAATTTCCCATAAATTAATTAATTGGAGGCTTTTGACATTTCTTGTTTAATCACCATTCTCGATTTTTTGATATGATATAGGGAATGAGTGCTTTCAAGTGCTACAATTATACTAAATATGATCTAATTACCCTTTATGTAGCTTTCTTATTCTATCAATATTATCTCAGGATTATTTATTTTAGATTGTTTACTATCCTCTTGGAGATGATTTTATAAATGACATTGTAGAGAGAAATTTGGTTGATAGTTATTTATAGAGTTTTCTCCATCTTCCTTGGGGATGAGAGTTAAGAATGTTGACTTTAGATCAAGAAAAATGTCTATGGATGTTTGGGAAGCCTCAACCACTTGGCAAAAATATTTTCCCACAATTGATATACAATATTAGAAAAAATCTTTAGTGAAGCCATGCAACCATAGATATTTGTGCAGATGCATTACCATCACTACCTATTCCACTTCTTCAAGCATGATAATTCTCATTAGATTTGTGTTTTGTTCTTGTATTTTTAAGGATGGGAGGTATCTCATGATAGTTTTGATGGTTTATTCTCTTTTCTATTGGGGTTTAGAGAGAGGATCCTTGTAATAATTCTTTAGTTCTAATTCTATTTATACATAGTTTTGAATCTTTGTGCCCTAAATTGTGAGATATAGTTTGGTTGTTGTGCCTCCTTTTCATCAATGTATTGTGGAAAGACCTAGTGTTCTTTTCCCCTTCTTTTAGCCATCTAATTCTCTACTTTTTCCACCATTATATTTCCTTCTGCTGAGCGTTAGTGTCTAGTTAGGACTGTAGCATTCTATCCTATGCTCGTTTCTCATCCAAGCATCCTTCTTAAATTATAGCTAACTAC
Organism: Pinus tabuliformis; assembly: GCA_031772625.1. Classification (NCBI taxonomy): domain Eukaryota; kingdom Viridiplantae; phylum Streptophyta; class Pinopsida; order Pinales; family Pinaceae; genus Pinus; species Pinus tabuliformis. The sequence goes on along the minus strand of CM062819.1, from coordinate 75,311,975 downwards.
AGTTCTTTCATTTTTTCTTCTACAATGTGTTGTCCATTGAAGATGTTGTAAAATATCTTCTTATTCTAGGTTCTTATCATTTCTTTACTACTTCTACTCTCTAGTATAATAGGAAAATTGTCAGTCCTCCTATTGGACATTGCACTTGCCACCATGTTTTAAGGATGATAATAAATTTGGGGTGACTTAACAAAAAAAAATTGATTGGAAAGGATTTGATTTTGAGTTGCTTATGCTATCCCACTTCAGGCTAAATGGCCAGTGGTGTGATCCTGCACTTAGGTTGTTCCTATAATTCTTAGAAGTATATCGAAAACCATTAAATGATTTGTTCCAAGAGAAATATCAGGAATATCCCCTCTTCTATAGTTTCGAGTATGGTGTATGTTTCTCTTGTGCATGTCTACCATCTTTAGTTTTCTAATTGCTTCTTTGAATTTATATCCTTTTTATAAGTGGAGTGTACATGTTAAATTCTCCTCCAATTATCCATGGTTTATCCTTGATCCATTCCTATAAAAGTTTTAGAGTGTGAAGAAATTTGATTTTGTGAGATGGTATTATGCGACCATAGGAATTTAAGATAACCCCTAAGTCCAAGAGTCTTTTCTCTTTCAAGTTTTTTGAGATGCATATATCACATTATTTGACATCCTCCAAATTGAACTATGATGGGTTACACATTAATATCACACTTCTACATTTTTTTCTATCACTTCATAACTAGGTTAAAATCTTCTATCTAAATGAATCAAAGTTTTCTTGACACATTTAGTTTCTCATAGGACACTAGCATCATTATTATCTATTTTTTCTTGATGATTAATGTCATTTAGAAATATTTATTTGCTATGCGCATTTATCCCTCCAATGGTCTAGGTTATGGTCTTCATAATTTAACTTTTTTGTGACAAAGTATTTCTCTGGAAGTTCGATTTCCTTTCCCAAGTCCACCAATTTAACCCCTGCCTCCTCTATCAATTTTTTTTTTTTGGTTTTCAACCTATTTTTATTTCATATCATGCTAATTTTTTATGATATTGGATAAAGGTAATTATACCCAATGTTGAAGACTTGTCTTGACTTTGGTTATGTGCTCTAGTTTTTCCTTTCCTCATTTCCTTCCAAAGCCATTGTCATTATTCTTCAATTCAATTTATGATACGCTTTTCTCCACACCTCTAAATTAGTTCCTTTATATTTATTTCCATGATTACAATGCTCTCTTCATTGTCTAGTCCCTACTCACATTCCTCCTTTGTTTCTATTCTATATCTTGCTTGGGGTTCATTTCCCACAATCTTTGTGGTGCTTCCATCTTCTATTTTCCTATGTTTGGGGTCTAGTTGATGGTCTTGTAGATCTGAATATGTACTATGTTTATATTCCATGATAACAATAATTTCCTTTTCATTTTGTATCTTTTCTTCTCCTACTTTGTTTGCTTCCTCTACTAAGATGATGTAGTTGATGGTCCTTTCACCCTACTACTAGTAATTGATTTTAGTGTTTTCTTAGCACTATAGTGCTTAATAGGAACTTTTGCAAATCACTCCTTCTCCACGTTTTTTTGGATTTTACCTAATCCATCGATTTGTTTAATGGTCGATGTCTAAAGAGATACAAGTGTTCAAGACACTTTCAACAATGGAAAGGGATATGCTCATAGAGAGTATGAACCCATTTTGTGTCCTCATGAATAATGATGATTGGTTTTGAAAATTTTCTTGAGATATTCATATAAACATAAACTCGATCATAGGAAGTTTATTTATCAATTCATGTGATTTCACAGATTTTGACAAAGCTTTGTATTTTATTTACTATTTCGGCTTGCGTTTTCTCTTCGCAAAATTGTCGTTGGAGGAAGTAGAGGTGAATCCATACTTGGAATTAATTTAAATATTCATTTTATAATGTGAATAGTTGTATTCAATACCTAATGTGAATCCTTGCAATTGTTAATGTGTTTTTTTTTTTTTCACCCATCAATGAAGTCATTTTGTGTTCCACTTGAATATGGGTTTCTCCTTATTGGGAATGAAATTTCAAAAAATAGAGAATGTTGGTTGATGCTTGCATATTGAACATAAAAACCCACAAAGGATTTGCCACAAGAATTTGGAATTGGGCTTCCAAAATACAAATTTCCTCCTTTACACAAGGCCATCTAGGATGATAGGTATCTTTCTAAATTAAAAAAGAGATACCAACAAAGTAGAGCATGGGGGTGTTCATACTCTCACTAAATAGACCCCTAAGTCAGCTCCACCAAAGACTTTATAGAATACTTGAAATTATAGGTCACATGCCTTATCTATATTGCTTCCAATCAAAATCCCATAGAAGTTTTGTTGTTGGATTGGTTTAGAAAGGTTTTGAAAATAAGAAAAAAATAAATAAACATAAAATGTTTCCTTTTGTATCACCTCCTTATAAAATTTGCATTCTGCATGGACACCTTAACTTCACATATTCACTTCCATGTGGAGCCTCCCCCCTTCCAACCCACTTCACATTTCTTTCCCATTAAATTTTCTTCGCATCAATATGAAGCCCTATATCTCCCTATCTCTCGTCACTTTTGCATCCATTTAAAGCCCTATCTCTCCATATCCATCCACACTACACATTCATGTGGACCTCATTTACCCTTACTTTCCTCAACCTACTGTTCACATGAAAACCTCTACTACCCCTTGCATAACCCTTATCTGTCCATATTGACACCCATTTTCCTTGTGATATTTAGAGGTGGATTTCTCTATATGCCCCTCTTCCCTAGTTCAACACTATGTTTTATCACAAGTTATGCATTTTCCCTTCCAAGACACCAAAAACACCAAAAACCAAATAGGTGGTGACATGTGACACATCTAATTACTTTGCATCCACATGGACCTCATCTAGCTTCATTACCCTTGACCTGCTTTTCACATGAAAAACTCTACTACCCCTTGCATCACCCTTATTCCCTTTTGATCACCCTTATGCCTCCATCTTGACACCCATTTTGCATGCAAGATTGAGAGGTGTCTTCTTCCACATGCCCCCTCCTTCCCACCTTTACAATGTGTTTTATTCTTAGTTATGTTGTGCCCCTTCCAATTACACAAATTCCAGGACATCAATCAACTGACTAGAGGGTGACATGTGACACATTTAATTAGAGCATGACACAAGGTAGAGGATGGACCTATCCTAGTTGGACACTTGGCTGATATGAGTTCGGTAATAGTGACCGTACAATGACATGGTAAGGTGATTATGTAGTGATGTGGAAACCAAAAGTTACCCAAGGACAACTACATAACTTCCTTGGATCTCTCTACCTTCACATTGAAATACATTGGGAAAGAAATCTTCCATAAAAACAATGCACAATTACCCTCCCACAAAGGATGTGGGATAAATGGGGTGCAATTTTAAATTGAGGGTCATGAATGCATAGAGGGGGAAATCAACAATGGGTGAATCTCCACTTACCACATCATGAGCTTCTGATGTTGAACTTGACCATATGATATCTAGAAAGATATTGAGAGAAAGAACAACCTGGGTGTAGTTCGAAGAGTTGAATCTTCCCATATTTTTCTCAAAAATTCAAAGAGTATTTTGGTTTATGTGGTTGTAATTTTTAAGCATTATTTGGAACCATGACTTAGATAATAACAAGAAAAAAGAAACATCTAAATTGTGTAAAAAAGAGTTCAATGGAAAGTTAAGGGCATGAAAAACATCATGGGAATGGTTTCTCGAGCTAACATTTCTATATCCAAGATCGGAAAGTTAAAATAACATTATTTTTGGAATGTGACATATAAACACTTGAGGAAATATTTTGAATGGAACTTATGAAGACATAAAATAGGATATTTAAAAGACATTCAAATGGTTCACTTCCTCTATCTCATGCCCTTCCTAAGTTTGTGTTTCGTATATCATTGTAGGTCCATGGGAGTCCCATCCTAGCTCCTTTGAAAGAAAATGTAATAATTTTGTTTAAGTATTTTTCATTGAAACTATTGTGAGGCTATCTTGGCACTCTTGTTTCATATAGTTTTGAACTTGTCAAATTTAGAACTTATTGTTTTAGTTCAACTCCACAAAGAACTACTTCATTGGCCTTCTAGATTTTATAAATTTGTATGGTTTTAATTCAGTGACATCTTGAGTAAATGAATCATTTTCAACTTGTTTTTTATTATTTCAAAAATCACTTAAATTCATGAGATGCCATGCACATATTTTTTTCCTTTATTCACAGTATAAAGTCATGGTTGATTAGGTGCTTACATTATGCAAAGAAAGGGTAAATATGTGTTGTGGGTAGCTTTGTTAGTTATGATGTCTTGCATTACTTAATTTATTTCTTTTCGTATTTGAGATTGCGTGGAATTATTAGGTTTGAAAGCGATAGCGATGGTAAGTTTACACAACTACGTACCAACTAAAGCACACTAATGCACAAACAAATTGAGAAATGTAAACAAAATTATTCATAAATTTAGGGACAAAATGTATAGTTTATATAATTTTTATGGACAAAATGTATAGTTGATATAATTTAGGGAGAAAAAATGTATAGTTAGTATTAAATAATAAATCATAAACTTACCCACCTATTTTTTCCCTTCTTGATGTCCTGAACTTTGTCTCTTGATGTTGTTCGTAGAATTGGAACAATAGGCACAGAATTAGAACAACATGTTGATGTCGTTGGCAGAATTGGAACAACCTACACAAAATTGGAACAACAGGTTTCATATATGAACTTTTCTTTTGCTTGGAATAGCCCGCGTTATTTTGTGAACTCACTACCAACCTACGCAGCGACCTGAACTTTGTCTTGTGCTTGGAATAGCCTCGCGAAACAACAGGCTTCTGACCTGAACTTTGCCTTGTGCTTGGAATAGCCCGCGTTATACCTGGATTTTTGGGCAGTGATCCAATAGAATTTTGATGTATTTTCTTCTTCCATGGCATAAATAAATGGAAAAAGAACCCACTTCTAGAGTTTCTTTGTTGTAAATATGGGAAGCAATTTAGACATGCAGCTTGCCACCACACCGTGGATATGTGATGCGGTGGCTTGTGGACTGCCTTGGATATGAAGCTAGAATATCTATTGAAGTGGAGAGAAAACATTAAATGTTTCCCGACTAATGCTAACTACAACCTAGCATTAAACAACTCTCAAGTGAAATTTTAAGTGGATTACCCTATGTTTTAATAAACTCGTACTCTTTTTCCTACAATAAGAGGTCCAAAGTAAAACTTTGGATTAAAAAATGTTTCATCCCGTATTTATGTTCAAACATTGGTTAAAATGGCGAATGTAGTAATTGATCAAAACAATTTAATGTTCAGTCAATGTGCATCGATCGCTATAGTCCCTACTATGCCGAAGGCAGGGACTAATAAGACTTTCAAGTGTTGAAGAATATGTTTGGGTTTACTATTTAATATTCACCCATATTTAAATAAAAAAGAAAAAATGAAACTTAGAAAGAAGAGTGCCACATTTTAAAATATGAAGGAGGAAATTTTGGGATCTTTCCATGACTCCAACATTATTTATTTTCCCTTTTGCAAGGAAAATATAGTGACATTTTTTGTGACTCCACTAGGGACGAATTACGAACTTTTTTATGTAATAAAAGTATGGGTATTTTGACTAGTAACTCCATATTCATGTGTAACTTAATGTCTTGTAAGAATCTAGTGCAACCTCGTTTACTTGTGGGTTTCGAAGACTAAAGAATCATCTTGAATCAATTAGGTGATTTTGTCTTGGATATTGCAAGAAATCAAGCCAAGATTAAGATTTTTGGCAAAACCATAAGCAAGAAGAAATCCTAGTATGATTATAAGAATGGGGATTCCAATAACATGATCCTGGAGAAAAAGAGGCTCTTAGTGACTCCATAAAGATTTTGTTACACTGGATACTTGGGACAAACAAATTTAACATGAGATATCTTATTCTAGGAAATATCAATTTGTGTTGGAAAGAATGAGATTTCTTTCCAAAACAAATATTGCTAATAAGTTGGATTCTAGAAGCCTTATTTGAAGGGACCTGTGATGATCCTAAATTTTTTATTCATGGAATTTTGGCTGATTAGTTGTGGAAAGTCTAAAACAACCACAAACCATCCTAGATTTGAGGGGATGCGCTCCCTAATAATTCCATACTATTGAATTTTTAGAAGGGTGAACTTCTTGACGACTCCAATATTGTTCCTTTTGATTTTGAAGGAAGATAACCTAGCCACTATGTTGAAACAAGTATAGAATTAAAAGAAAATGCATGTGGATATTTGATCAAAGAGTTTATTTTAATTATATATGATCCCTTGTGCTCTCTAATAAGCCCATCAATAGTTGTACAAGTTGTAGTAGGAAAAAAATACCCCAAAAGGAATTGGTGGTTGTAGAAAAGTCCCATTATTTTGGAAGGAGAGTTTGACACATTCCTAAATATTGGAATGGAGAAGTTTCCCACATTTACAAGTTTGGTTAAATTCAATGACACTTGTGATAAAATATTGAAGATAATGATGTAGCTTATTGATGGAATACCCATTTTTCCAAGGATGGGAAATGACACGGTAGGGTGATTGGGTAGTGACGTGGTGACCACAAAGGGCAATGACATTGTAGGGGTGACTAGTGTTGTGTATATGTTATATTCTTTTCATGAATATGTCCACATGTTGTACACTTTTTCAAGTGTATTGAGGGGGTCACAAGCGGTTTGGGGGCAATGCCGTTGAAACTTTTTGTTGGGTGTTTTTTTTCATCCACTTTAGGCATTTTTTGGTACACAATTTTCACCTTTAGCAGTTTTGGGGCACATAGTGGTTTAGCCCATGGTCTTGTAGTGTCAACTAAGGAAATACAATTGGATTCCAATCCAAGGTAAACGGTTGGTGGTTTATGAATGTTGTGGTGTGTGTGTGTGTACAACATTGTAATATTGTAAAGATGAATATGCTGAAAAATATTTTTGGTTTCCCTTGTTTGGTTTTCCAAGGTAAGATATAGTATGTTAACATTGTGTGTATTTTCAAATTCTTATTTTCTATTTTATTAGGATATAATTGGAACAATTAACTATATAGGGTTAAAACCTACAACTGGGTAGTGATGTGGTAACCAAAATTTACATGGTTAATGATCATTGGGAAATGACATGTCAATGTGACTAGGTAATGACGTAGTTGCAAAACGTTACACCAAACACAAGCGACATAAGTTCCATGTCTCTCTCTACCTTGTTAGCTAGGAAATCCTTTCTATAGATATAAGCGATCCCTCTAGTCCAATGAGTGGATCTAGTAACACTGAAACAAATACATGCAAAAATATCCGAGTTTAAATCAGAATAGCATGAGAGAGGAAATATGGCTTGCCTCACTCCTATGTGGTCGCTTTTCGATGTGGATCTCGATCTCCTCACTTCCAAGCTCGATCCTCGTTATTATGTTACAAACGAATACCTACAAGAGTGATCAAACAAAGAAAATAAAGGAAAAACATAGCATCTGCATTCTAATGTAAACCATATGATAGATCAAGGACCATCATACTAAGAAAGTAATTGTTTACACGCTTGTTGAAAGTAAACATGCATTGTACTAATAATAAAAACAAGAGGGAAGCATACAACCACTACCTTGATGTTGGAAGCCTCCTTCGGGATGGGTTTCCAAGTCCAATCCAAGACTTCTCAAGATCTCCTTTCTCCTTCACAAATTGGCAGCAATTAGGCACAATTTAGCAACAACATGACCAATCTAGTCTGACTAACCATTTGTGGGTATAAGGGAATGTATTTATAGGGAAGTAGAGGGAGTTAGGGATCGACAAAACAGGGAAGAAGGTCCACATATTAAGGGGAATATCCATAAAGGTAGGATCAAGGACTCAAAATGGGAGAACTCGACCATATCCTTATTCAACAATAACCAACTTGCCATTCTCAAGGCTTATAGTACAAGAAGATTCTACTCCATTTTTGGAGAAGTTGCCTGAAGAGGACTAGCACATTTTTTCACTATAATTCCTGTGCTATTCATTAGTTATGCAGACGGTTACCAACATGGGTTTTATTGGTAATAGTAATGCTAGGCTTGAAAATAGGGTTTTTTGATAAGCTCTTCCGTAGCTACTTCAAGGCATTTTTCTTTCTTTTCTTTAGGGATGCTTTGATCAATGTTTTTCATGGTGAATTCATTGACAACTTCTGTCACTTTGCGACATTTTGGGCAAAGTTCGACAGCTCAGGGTATGAGATAGGGAGTGCGACAAATTATTGTATAATAAACGCCCCCTAAAGCATGAAGTCAGAACGATAAGTGATGGCTGAAGTGCTTTACAAGCCAAGGCAAGGACTTCAGAGAACTACTGTCAAGAGACCTACAAATCAAACATAATACAACATATATGGAATCTCTGAGTAGGCATTTAACAATACACGAATCCATGGCATGGGCATAACCATCCGACTAGAAAGGATCATATGTATGGATCCACGGCATGGATGCAACCATTTGACTAGAAATGATCATATATACAATCATGAATACAAAATAACTCCACGCAACCTGGATTTATTAGATGAAATCCAGGGTCTTCATCTTTGTCTTGATCCAACCAAAGTACGAATATAACCATGTGAATCAACGTGTCAGAGTCAAACATGGTAGAAACCACCTGATTACCAGTCAATGATGTAAACCGTTAATAGGTACAAGAGAAACCACCAATAGTGGCAATGGCTCTCAAGGTATAAAAACATAGTCCACGAGTGTGAACAAGGAAGTTGAATTCAAACACTCGCATAATCATTTGATCGAAGGCTAGTGATGTGAACCTATATTTGAATGTAAAGAATCTACCATTAAGGCATGCAAGATCCAAGGTACTGAAAGGGAGTTTATAGATCACCTTCCTAGATAATGAATTGAAGTCGACAGGAACTGATCCATCGAAGGAGGGCCATAATGTTTCCCACATCATCGACACGAAACAAAGGACTTTGTAAATTTGGTGAGAGTGATTTAGGATTGTCGTAGAGAAGATCAAATGGGGTATACGAGGTTTGAATTTGTAGACAAAACTTCTCTTGAACATATCGGTGACATGACTCTAGAGTTTGGAAACATTTGATTTAAAATGGGATTAATGGTCATGATGACGATAGGTAATGATCAAATGAGAGGCAAATGGATTTCCCAAATGAAGTAAAGCAAGTGACTAAGTGAGGATATCCCAAAACCAACACGAAATGCAGATGAGTGGCATGTTTAAGAGCGACATGATGCCTTTCATATAGAATACAAGACATATTTACTTCCATTTCCCCCCGCTATTTCTAACAACTACCTCTTTATTATTAATCATAATCTTGAATAAGATACCATATGCTTGTCATATAGGTTCATCCTTTGGATGAATCCATCCTAGTAAGTTTAATGAGCCCTAGGAAAGAGTAGCTCGGTCTCGTCATGGTGACAAGTCCTATGTCGTTTAAGTTTTAACAAGGTTGACATGGTAAAATAACTATCCTCATGGGGATCTATTTCATTTTTTAACGAGGTTGACATAATAAAAGTAATATCCTCATGGGGACCTATTTCATTTTTTAATGAGGTTGACATAGTAAAAGAACTGTACTCATGGGGACCTATTTCATTTTTTAACGAGGTTGACATGGTAAAAGAACTATCCTCACGTGGACTTATTTCAATTTTTAACGAGGTTGACATAGTAAAAGAACTATCCTGATGGGGACCTGTTTCATTTTTTAACAAGTTTGACATAGTAAAAGAACTATCCTCATGACACTTTGATCATGACCTATAAGAGGTCATAACTTCCAAGAGGTTCTCATCAGATGGGAGAACAACACTCTAGAAGCGATACCTATCAAGGGATCTAATGGAAAGATTAGGTTCCAATGTCCCTGGTACATGATGCACTATATCACTGACTAGATCATCAGTTGATGCGGGCATGGAACAGGTGGCCACATAATTAACCTATGGTGGGGAATATACCACTTGCGTGTAAGGACCCTTTAGGGAAGATGGTTGATTGGGAGCTGAAGTAGGACCAATGAATGACATCTGATCAATGGTCACAATTCTTCTTTCATGCAGGAAACACATCACATGAAAGAGAGAAGATAAAATAGCTCCCATGACATAAACATAGTCATGGCCAAGGAGTATATTAAAATATAAAGGGCCTTGGACAACCATCACATCGAGATAAGCAATTTTTTCTCCCAAAGTAATAGGAAACTTAGGAAGGATCCCTAATGGTTGATTGTTTCCTCTATTAAAAGATAACACATTCCAGGTAACGGGCATAAGATGCGAAGAACCTAAATCTTGCCAAGCAGTGGAGGACATAATACTAATAGATGCACCTTCATCTATAATTGTGATAGGTACAACCATATTATAAGCCTACACCATGATTTGGAAGGGCACATAAGAAGGAAGACGATATCCGGTGAGTCAACTCCAATTAAAGGAAACGACCATACTACTTGGAGGGTGTGCCATGGGAATATGAGAAATACCTTGTTGCATTATGGGAATAGGAGGATCAACCCCCTATATCATGGGAATAGGAGGATCTCCCCCTTGTACCATGGGAACAAGAGGATTCCCCCTAATTCTTTAGAATATGAAGAAACCAGAAGAACTTGAGCAGTATGAACTTCACTCTCTATAGGATAGATATGATCAACTGGAAGCGGAATTGGGTCAACCATTTTCTCGACCAATAGTTGGTCGAGAATAGAATCATTGGGTTCACTTTCAAAGAGAGTGGGATTGACTAGAGATGAGCTCTGATCAATCACTTAATCAACTAGTGGAAGATCAAGAGAAAGATTTCGATAACCAGAGGTTGAGAAGCGGTAAGGTTATCCAACACTTTTGATTCTTCATCCATATAAGGAAAAAGGTGAATATAATGATTCCATTCACATAACCTATAGGGAAATTCGACTTTTCCCTTCTTCCCATGGGAGTTATTGTCACTAGTTGAAGGTTTATCACTAGCATGATCTCCAGAGGTTGACGATAAAGGTCAATGTGAACCTGTGGACAACACTTCTAATACCCTGGGAATACCAGGACAATATCTAAGAAGTTGGTCACCCTTACATAGCATGTGAGGGAATTTAACTTTATGAGGCTTATTAGAAGGTTTCTCAACATTAATTTCACCTGTAGCATCAACTGCTTGGTTGCCACTTATTTTTTTTCTTTTGAATCTTCCTTTTCTTCTTCTTCTTATCCACCTAGTTACTAACTTGCATGTTTCCACCAGACCAAGAAGAAGAGGAAGAAGAATAAATCAGTGAAGAAGGAAAATGGTCAACTTTAAGATAAATTGGAGGTTGATATGGTTATGGTGGAGGAGAGCCCGGTTGAGGGGCAATTTGGATGTTCGGAACCATAGGGGTCGAAAATAACCCAACTGAAAAACCAATGGTAAATCTAGGAAGGGGAAACATCGCCATATAGAGAGCACCAACATTTCCAAAACAAGGAAAAGGACTAGGATTACCATTAGAGGGGTTTCCTTAGTTGGTAGAATCAGGAACTGTTGCCATTAGTCTCAACCTAAGATATACTAAGGAGTATTTCCATAGGAAGGATATTATTCCGTGGTCAATTAATCTTAGAAATTAACAAATAAATAAAAAAGGGGTAACTAGGAATAAAGGTTTACCAAACAACCTTGAACTGCAATATACACCTTACCGAACCAAGGAATTTACGTACAATAAACAATATCCTAGAATTTTGTGTTCAGTGTATCACGATATACAAGGCGACATACTTGGTTACCTATGGATGGATAGAAACCTATATGGGGCTCCGAAAATATATGTGACGGTACGTGGGAGTTCAGTTCGTGGTAGTGTTGTCTAATGTGTAACTGTTCGATGAGAGAGTTCCCATATACTTACCATGCGTGGAGCACCTCTGATATACCTGAAAGTATTGGAGAACGGTCCTATACACTTCCGTACACAGAATGAGATTTCACCCCCAAGATACAACGCTGGAGAATAATGAAAGCTCCTACGTTTAACGACATCGAAAAATGTCTCTAGCCTAGACCTCTAGATGTTTGCATTAAGTTCCAAATGATCCTTAGGTTAATTGAGGTAAATTTTAAGTTTATCTAAAATTAAATTCCAGTTTTAAGGCTCAAAACAATGTCACCTGAACACATATGATGGAACTATCATGAAAAAATAATTCTTTCCATGTCGATGAAAGCTAATCTAGTAAGGCAAGAGATTCAAACAATGATGCAACAATGAAGAATGCATCAAACAAAGCTTTCCTAACTAGATCTTTCACTTTCATTTTCCAAATACAACCACCAAAAGAGAAATGATTTCAAATTTTCTTTCAATGAATGAGAATGCACTAGATGCACTTTTAGCTTTCAATCACTAAACAGTATAACCTTTGTCCAATGATAAATCTCAAAAAATGACTTTTCAATGTAATGTGATATAATTCACTTTACGAAAAGTAAATTATGAGATGAAAACTAAATGAATGAAAAATCAATTTCCTTATGACTGAAAAACAACTACTACTGCTCAATCAACAGAAAATGGGATCTAGTAACAATCGAAACAAATACATGCAAAACTCTCATAGTTTAAATCAGAATGAAATGAGAGAGGAAAGATGACTTGCCTCACTCTTATGTGGTCACTTTTTGATGTCGATCTCGATCTCCTCACTTCCAAGCTCGATCCTCACTATTCTGTTGCGAACGAATACCTACAAGAGAGATCAAGAAAAGATAACCTTGATGTTGGAAGCCTCCTCTTATGTTTATTATTAATACAATTCATATTTACTTTCCATAAGTTTGTAAATGACTACTTGCTTAGTATGATTATCCTTGATCTGTCATATGGTTTACATTAGAACGCATATGCTATGTTTTTCCTTTGTTGTCTTTGTTTGATCTCTCTTGCAGGTATTCGTTCACAATAGAATAGTGATGATCGAGCTTAGAAGTGAGGATATTGAGATCGACATCGAAAAGTGACTGCATAGGAGTGAGGTAGGTCATCTTTCCTCTCTCATGTCATTCTGATTTAAACTAGGAGATTTTTGCATGTATTTGTTTCAATTGTTACTAGATCCACTCATTGGACTAGAGGGATCACTTCTATCCATAGAAGGGATTTCCTAATTAAAAAATTAGTGAATCCACTGGGGAAAAATTAGTGTTGTCAGCTCGAGACTTATAGTGAAAAAACGTGTTGGTCCTCTTCAGGTAGTTTCTCCAAAAATGGAACAGAAGCTTCTCTTAATAGAAGCCTCCAGAATGACAAGCTGGGTATTGTTGAATAAGGATATGGTCGAGTTATCCCATTTTTAGTCCTTGATACTAACTTTAGGGATCGTCCCCTTAAGATTTGGATCTTCTTTCCCCTTTTGTGGATCCCTAACTCCCACTCCTCCCCTATAAATGCATTCCCTTATACCCTCAAATTGTTGGTCAGACTAGATTGGTCATGTTGCTGCTAAACTGTGCCTAATTGCTTCCAATTTGTAAAGGAGAAAGGAGAGCTTGAGAAGTCTTGGATTGGAATTAGACTTGGAAACCCACCCAGAAGGAGGCTTCCAACATCAAGGCAGTGGTTGTAAGTTTCCCTCTTGTGTTTATTGTTAATACAATGCATGCTTACTTTTCATAAGTGTGTAAATGACTACTTGCTTAGTATGATGCTCCTTGATTTTTTATATGGTTTACATTAGAATGCATATGCTATGTTTTTCATTTGTTGTCTTTGTTTGATCTCTCTTGCAGGTATTCATTTGCAGCATAATAGTGAGGATTGAACTTGGAAGTGAGGAGATCGAGATCGACATCGAAAAGTGACCATATAGGAGTGAGTTACGCCATCTTTCCTCTCTCATGTCATTCTAATTTAAACTATGAGAGTTTTGCATGTATTTGTTTCGGTTGTTACTAGATCCACTCATTGGACTAGAGGGATCACTTTTATCTGTAGAATGGATTTCCTAGTTAACAAATTCATTGATTTCTAATCAGGTGGTTTCTACCATATTCGACTCCGACACATTGATTCACATGGTTATATTCATACTTTGGTTGGATCGGGATAGAGATGAAGACCCTGGATTTCATCTAATAAATCTAAGCTGCGTACAATTATTTAGTATTCAAGATTGTATACACGATCCTTTCTAGTTGAATGGTTGCGTCCATGCCGTGCATCCATACATATGCTCCTTTTTAGTTGGATGGTTGCATCCATGTCGTGGATCCATACATATGATCTGTTTTAGTCAGATGGTTGCGTCCATGCCGTGGATCCATACACATGATCCTTTCTAGTCAGATGGATGCACCCATGTCATGGATTCGTGTATTGTTAAATTCCTACTTAGAGATGTCATATATGTTGTATTATGTTTGATTTGTAGGTCTCTTGATGGTAGTTCTCCGAAGTCCTTTCCTTGACTTGTAAAGCACTTCAGCCATCACTTCCTGTTCTAAATTCATGTTTTAGGGGGCATCTTTTATGCAGTAATTTGTTTCACTCCCTGTCTCATACCCAGAGCTATTGAAATTTGCGCAAAATTTTGCAAATTGACAAAAGTTGTCAATGAATTCACCATGAAAAACATTGATCAAAGTATCCCTGAAGAAAAGAAGGAGAAATGCCTTGAAGTAATTCTGGAAGAGCTTATCAAAAAACCCTATTTGCAAGCCCAACCCTACTATTACCAGTAAAACCCGTGCTAGTAACCCTCTGCATAACTAATGAATAGAACTATCAGTGTAGGATTTATAGTGAAAAAACACGTTGGTCCTCTTTAGGCAGCTTCTCCAAAAATCGAGCAAGAGCTTCTCTTACTATAAGCCTTGAGAATGACGAACTGGTTATTGTTGAATAAGGATATGGTCGAGTTCTCCCATTTTGAGTCCTTGATCCTACCTTTAAGGATCTTCCCCTTAAGATGTGGACCTTCTTCCCCCTTTTGTGGATCCTTAACTCCCTCTCCTTCCTTATAAATACATTCCCTTATACCCTCACATGGTTAGTTAGACTAGATTGGTCATGTTGCTGTTAAATTGTGCCTAATTTCTACCAATTTGTGAAGGAGAAAGGAAAGCTTGATAAGTCTTGGCTTTGTCTTGGAAACCCACCCCGAAGGAGGCTTCCAACACCAAGGCAGTGGTTGTATGCTCCCCTCTTGTGTTTATTATTAATAAAATTCATGTTTACTTTCCATAACCATGTAAACGATTACTTTCTTAGTATGATGCTCCTTGATCTGTCATATGGTTTACATTAAAATGCATATGCTATGTTTTTCCTTTGTTGTCTTCATTTGATATCTCTTTCAGGTATTTGTTTGAAACATAATAACGAGGATTGAGCTTGGAATTGAGGAGATCGAGATTGACATTGAAAAGCAAACGCATAGGAGTGAGGCAAGCTATATTTCCTCTCTCATGTCATTATGATTTAAACTAGGAGAGTTTTGCATGTATTTGTTTCAGTTGTTACTAGATCCACTCATTGGACTAGAGTGGAGTCACCAATTTGTTAACTAGGCAATCCCTTCTACGGATAGAAGGGATCCCTCTAGTCCAATGAGTGGATCTAGTAACAACTGAAACAAATACTTGAAAAACTCTCCTAGTTTAAATCAGAATGACATGAGAGAGGAAAGATGGCTTGCCTCACTCCTATGCGATCTCTTTTCGATGTTGATCTCGATGTCCTCACTTCCAAGCTCAATCCTCACTATTGTGTTGTGAATGAATACCTGCAATAGAGATCAAACAAAGACAAAAAAAGAAAAAGATAGCATATGCATTCTAATGTAAGCCATATGAAATATCAAGGAGCATCATACTAAGAAAGTAATTGTTTATACGCTTATGGAAAGTAAACATGCATTGTAGTAATAATAAACACAAGAGGGAAGCATACAACCACTGCTTTGATGTTGGAAGCCTCCTTCGGGATGGGTTTCCAAGTCCAAGCCAAGTCTTCTCAAGCTCTACTTTCTCCTTCACAAATTGGCAGCAATTGGGCACAATTTAGGAGTAGCATGACCAATCTAGTCTGACTAACCATTTGAGGGTATAAAGAATGTATTTATAGGGAAGGAGAGGGAGTTATGGATCCACAAAAGGGGGAAGAAGGTCCACATCTTAAGGGGAAGATCCCTACAAGTAGGATCAAGGACTTAAAATGAGATAACTCAACCATATCCTTATTCAATAATAACCAGGTCACAGTTCTCGAGGCTTCTAGTAAGAGAAGCTTCTGCTCCATTTTTGGAGAAACTGTCTGAAGAGGACCAGCTCATTTTTTCACTATAATTATCACACTGACAACGATATTCATTAGTTATGTAGACGGTTACTAGCACAGGTTTTACTGGTAATAGTAGCATTTGGCTTGTAAATAGGGTTTTATTACAACCTCTTCCAAAATTACTTCGAGGAATTTCTCCTTCCTTTCTTCAAGGATTCTTTGATCAATGTTTTTCATGGTGAATCCATTTACAACTTTTGTCACTTTGCGACATTTTGGGAAAATTTTGATATGAGACAGGGAGTGCGACAAATTATTGTATAACATACCTTCATGCTCAAATATAACAAGATAGGGTTTTATTGATAAATAGTAAAAAACGATAGCTTATTAAAAAGCCAATAATAGAGAGAATAACTTGGGTATAGTTTAAAGAGACAAACATTTCCATACTATTTCATAAATTCAAATAATAGTCATGTTTGTGTTGCTTCCCTTTGTAAGTATGATTCAAAATCATGAATTCTCAAGACAATGAGTTTCTAGAATCGAGGTATGTATATTCATCCCCAAAATTTAAAATACAATCATTATTATTTTGCGCATGTGATATTTAAATACATGAGAAAAAGTCACTAAATGAAATTTATGAATATATAAACAAGGACCCATATAAGAGCATGAATTTCTAAATACACATTTTGTAGGAATTTACAGGGTAAGTTCCTGAGATAGAACACCAAAGGACACCACTCACAAACATATCACAGATCAGTACACTAGTATTCTTGACATGGTTAAAACCCTCAAAGAGGGAAATAGTCCATGGCCTAAGCCATTGCGGCCACTTCAGGAAATTTATTAATGTAAAAGAATTTTTTTTTACATAATCTTCTCTCATGAACGGTCACCCTGCAAATGACCCTCCATGCTCTTTAAATAGAGATCATGGACCAATGAGGTGTTAATACATAGATCAAGTGTCGGTAATACCGAGGAGAGAATGAACCATTGGATCACTTCATGTCTAAAACATATTGTGACCGTCGGATTGTAAGTTACAAAATTACATAGTAAAAAACCACACTTTACCTAACTCTACACTAGACCAAGCTATACTTAACTATTTCCTATGTGTCAGAATATCCTAACATCCCCCCTTAAGAACAACTTGGGATAGGATTGAAGGATGTAAAAATATGACACAATAAGAGAAGGAAGGAGACATTAGAGCCTATCCCCCCTTAGTGACAACTTCCTAAACTCCAACCATAAATTGAAGTTTAGTAAATTTCGCCTCTGTGAGAGCCCTTGTAAAGATGTCTGCAACTTGATCATCGGTTGAACAATATTGAACTTCAAATCATGGTCATGAATGATCTTTCTGATGAAGTGCATGTGTAGTTCAATGTGTTTGTTGCGCTGATGTTGGACTGAATCTTTGCATAGTTGAATGGCACTTTGATTATCACACCAAAGTGTAGTCGGATGTCGTTGCTGAAAGCCAAACTCTGAGTGGATTTGACAAAGCCACAGGGCTTCCTTACTAGCTTCTACGGCACCATGATACTCTGCTTCTGCTGAAGAAATAGAAATGGCACTTTGTTTCTTGCAAGCCCATGTAATAGTTCCAGAACCAAGAGTGAAGACATAACCTGCAGTAGACTTCCGATCATTAGGGTCACCAACCCAATCAGAATCAATGAAACCAACCAATAGAGGAGATGCTTTTGAACTGTAATGAATCCCAAACTGAACTGTACCTCGAACATAACGAAGTATTCTTTTAGCTGCTTTCCAATGACTTTCATGTGGGTTTTGCATAAACCATGCATTAAGGCCAACAACAAAGGAAATGTCAGGACGGTTATGGGTCAAATACATTTTTTTTCCTACAAGATGATGGTATAAGGTAGCATCAACTTAAGGGGAAGTACAAGTGAATGAAACTTTGGCTCCAGACTGAAAGGGAGAAGGGGTTGGCTTACAGTCTTCCATATGAAAGTGGCGTAGAAGATCAAAGACGTACTTGGACTAGGAAAGGGAAATACCTTCCTTGGATTGCAAGACTTGAAGACCAAGAAAATAATGCAAGTGTCCTAAGTCTATCATTTAAAACTTCTTTTTAAGGCTAGAATTCACATGGTTTATAAGGTTGGGATCACTACCAGTAAGGATAAGATCATCAACATAAAGAACAAGAATGATAAGAGACTTACCCACTTTCTTGGTGTAGATGGTATTGTCAGAATGACACCTAGAAAAGCCAGTATCTAAAAGAAAGCTATCCATTTTGGCATACCAAGCTCGAGGGGCTTGCTTGAGACCATAAAGGGATTTCTTAAGCTGACATACAAGGCTATAGTCTGTTTGTATAAATCTAGGAGGTTTTTCCATATATATCTCTTCATGCAAATGCCCATGTAAGAAGGCAGATTTAACATCCATCTGATGGACTTCCCATTTGAAAGAGGTAGCAAGGGAAAGAACAAGGTGGATAGAGTTCATTTTTGCAATAGGGGAAAAGGTTTCAGTATAGTCAATGCCTTCAACTTGTCAAAAAACCTTAGCAACAAGACGAGCTTTATGTTTATCAACTTTTCATCTGGTCCAAACTTAGTTCTGTAAACCCATTTTCATATAACAAATTTTTGTCGCTTTGGAAGAGGAACAAGATCCCATGTATCATTTGCCAATAATGAATGATATTCTTCATTCATAGTTGTGTCCCAATCTGGATGGCCTGAAGCTTCTGCAAAGGTGTCAAGATCATAATTCGCTAAAGCTTGAGCTAGTAAAGAAGAGGCTCTATTGAACTGAGAACGTGTACGTTGCTGATATGTAGGATCACCTGCAAGAGCACCTGCTGCATATCGAGTAGCAAAGATCCATTTTGGAAGCTAAGGAGCTTAAGGAGAATCCAGAGAAGGTGGGGGAGGATTTTCATCGTCATTTTCATCATCTAAAGAAGAAATATTTTCAGAAGTAGAAGGGATAGAGAGAGGTGGCACATCTGCTGAACTAGGCTCGTAGGCCGATATATTTTCAACAAACTTTACATCTCTTCTAATGATAACATTTTTGGATTTAGGTGGAAGAAGTATATACCCTTTGACATCTTCAGAATATCCAACAAAAATACATTTTTCACTCTTAGGTTCTAAGGCTTTATGTTTCTCATCCGGAATATGGGCCCATGCTTCACTTCCAAAAACACGAAAGTGACTTACATTTGGTTTAATTGAGCTCTATGATTCTTTTGGAGTGATATTCTTTAAAGCCTTAGTAGGAGTGTGATTTACTATGTAATTTGCATAGTCAATTGCTTTTGCCCAAAAATTAAGACTAAGCCCTTTAGATTGAAGCATATAATTAACCATTTCCTTTAAGGTGTGATTCTTCCTTTCAACTACACCATTTTGTTGTGGCGTATATGGAACAATATGTTGCAATTAAATTCCATGCTCAGTGCAAAAGTTGACGCATTTGTTGTTAACATATTCTCTGCCATTATCGGATCTTAGCTTAAGAATTTGATGTTCATATTATTTCTCAATAAAGGCCTTAAAGGCCAAAAACATGTTAAAGACTTCACTCTTGAGTTTTAATAAGTATACCCAAGTGCATGTGGAGAAATCATCAATGAAAGTTAAGAAATACTTGTAGCCAAAGAATGAACCAACTGGAAGTGGAACACATAAATCACTGTGCACAAGCTATAAAGGGGTTGAGGCGTGCCAAGATGCACATTTCTCAAAACTATCCCGATGATTTTTTCCGAGTACACATACGAAACAAACACCATCTCTGCAAGATACCATAGGATGACCTGTCACCATATTTTCCTTACATAGATTTTGAATGGAGCGATAGTTTAAGTGACCAAATCTCTCATGCCAAAGTTTGCTCATTTCATCATTATGAGCAACAAATACTAAGGGAAGAGTTGATGACCCAAAGTTGTTAAACTTATACAACCTTGTAGAATGATCAGTAATGCTAGTAGCTAAAATATTTCTAGGATCTGTTAGGATTCCAAGAAACTCTCCTAGGTTGTAGCTCGGAGTTGCCTAGTAACATATAAATTCAACTATTGTCCCAAGGTTTAATGGAAGGAATGATGGTTTGGTTCAAGCCTAATAACCACTTCTACTTTGTTTCACTCCAGACATGCATGAACACCCTCAGACTACAAGGCTTTAGCCCACCAATGCTCACAGTTTTAGATATTAGGTGAATATGGAGAATACTAACCACACCGCAGATACACAAGACCATGTGATGGCCAGCTGTAACTAGTACAAAAACCTACAAATCTAATCTATTAATGCAAAGATAGGATGACAGCTCTCCTGCATTAGATAGAAAGAAACTTGAGCAACCTATTCAGTGATACATTCAAGATTCTAACACAAAGATAAGATGACAGTTATCTAGTGCTAAACATCAAGAGATCAAGAACACAACATATCAGGTACAAGCTTAGAAAAAAGGAAAATGGGCAGTGAGCAGTTAACAACAAAAGGAGCTTGTATTTGTTGAAAGTGAAGATGAGACGTTGCAAGTGACAAAATGTCTACAATCTCTAGAAGTTGAACCTTACATCAAATGCCAACCTTGATTACATCTTTCTCTTGGATATTTATAAGTTTTCGTTACAATGGCACTTTGCCGTTTAGGTATGGGGGGGGTCATAATTGACCACCAACTGCATTTAACTGCCTGATGGAGTCTCTGAACGAGGTTGCTTGTTTCAATGGGTGAATTCGATCTGTTCAGGTGCTGTGCTGTCCTTTAGGCGGTTGGATTGCTCGTACTAGTGGAGTCCATGACTGATAAATTGGTTACAGAGTCGTGTTGTGTCATTTTCTCCTTTGGCCATGCTTTATGTTAAATATGGTTGTTAGGGATATCACTATAATTTATGTTGGCAGAGCTGGTCATCTCCTTCTTCGGGCAACAGAATGGTCATAGGACGTGGAATGCATGGGTAGGTGGATGATTTGGGTGAGCGAGAAGAATGACCATTGGATCGGGGAGATGAATGGCGGAGATGGTTCGGTGAAAGCTATAGACCGAGGTGGGGACGGGGTGCTCAGTGTTGTTGGATCTTCAGCGGACAGATTAGACAGTCGTCAGGTGACGGAGTTGCACAGGCGATTAATGGGCGAGGGCGGTTTGGTCGGGCAGTAATGGTTTTCATCGCACCGCTTTCGAGCGCGAAGTGGTAAATTCTCGGGGCCGAGAGATTCCACTCAATGATCAACACGTAGCATTTGATGAGAGAGAAAAACCGCTCTCATCATGTGCTATCGCTTGATCAAGTTGCCTGCGTGATGTATGTAAAGATTGTCAGATTTGGCGGAGATGATCTGATAGTGGAAATTGGTCAAGCGGGTCACATTTATCGGGTGTGATGTGGGCCGTTAGATTGTTGGGGAATGATCAACGACGGGAAAGAAACGAGGGGTTTATGAGCACATGAGGGCATAGGGATAAGGTTTTATGGTTGGTTTGGCTTTGCACTTAGAGCTAGGGCCAAAAGGGACTTTGTCAGATTTTAGAGGTTTATTTAGGGAATGGGAAAGGTTTAGAGGTGAGCGGGGTGAAGGAAGGAAGGGAAAAGTGTCCAATGTGAGCCCCCTTTGGACACAATCAAACAGACCATGCTTCTTTATGACCATAGAAAGTCAGTGCTACATAGCAGAGCTAACACTGGCTCCTTCTAAGGATGAAAGCCTCCTTGTGAGGTTTCAAGAACCGTAGACCACTGCCTTTCGTAAAAAAACAAGATCAACAATATTTTCTAGTGTTCCATTGGGCATGGAGTCTAATTAAGCCTACACTAAAACTTGTAAAAAGAACATATTTACAATGTTGAGGCCTAAAGGCCTTAATTAACATAAACTTTCAAAAACTTCCCATTGACTGGGCCATCAAAAACTGTTTCTCCTTCCATACTTTGCAGCATGAAAGTGTTGTTCCCCGGGACCTGAGTAATGACAAAAGGTCTAGTCCATAGAGCATCGAACTTCCCATGATTGCCTTTCTTTTCCTTCAGTGCATCCCATTTAAGAACCAAGTCTCCAATTTGAAAATTGTCCATCTTTGCCTTTCTGTCAAAGGCTTCCTTGATTCTCTTTTGATGTGCTGCAGATTTTCAATCAATTGATCTTTGATTTGATGCACTTTAGCCAAGTCACTGATCCTCTTTGCCATGTCATTTTCCTCATTCTGCTCTTCCTGCAAGAACTTGGCCACAGGGAGGGTCAACTGGATTGGGAATACAACCTCAGTGCCATATACCAGCTTGAACGGAGAATTCCCTGTGGATTTCTTGGTGGTTACCCTGTCAGCCCACAATGCAAACTTCAGTTTGGAATCCCAGTTCCTTTTGTTGTCTTCCAACAGCTTTTTGATTATCCTTATCAGGCTCTTATTGGATGATTTTGCTAGACCATTACCTTGAGGGTAATATGAGGTGGAATGCACTAGCTTAATGCCCATTGAGTCACATATGTCCACCAACTCTTTTTCCCTAAAGGCCACTGCATTGTCTGTAACTAATTTGTGTGGATAGCCAAACCTGGTGAAAATGTTTTCTGTCAAGAACTTCATGACAACATGGTGATCAGCTTTCCTAGTAGGGATGGCCTCAATCCATTTAGTGAAGTAGTCAGTGGCTACTAAGATCCATCTATGTTGGCCACTAGAATGTGGATTAATTTCCCCTATGAAATCCAAGCTCCGCTGCTAGAAAGGGCCACTCAAACCTCTGGCATTTTTCACAGGATCTTAAAAATGAAAAACATCAGAAAACAGAGTGGGCCAATAATACCCAACTCTGAGGATCTTGTGGGCTGTGGTTTTCCAATAGTGATGTCCTCCACAGGTGTTGGAATGAAACTGATGCATGACCTCCACAGATTGTTCTTTGACCAGACATTTTAAAAGGATTCCAGATGGATCCCTCCAATAAAGCAAGTTTTCATGAATACATAACCTTGGCGTTCTGAGCTTAATAGTCCTATCTTGGCTTGAACTAAGGCCTGGAGGAACTTCTAGCTTCAGCAAAAAATTAGCTATTGTAGAATACCATTCACAAGAAGCTAGATTTTCAGCCAACAACTGGTCATGTCCTTGTCCTCCTGTTGCTTCTTCTGTTTGTCCATCCTCTGAATTTGTACCCATGCAATTTATGTCAAGCATTGTGCAATTTTCCTCAGCCATCAGCTGAGCAAGCCCCTGGCTCTTGACAAGCTTGGTGGGCTTCACTTCTATGTTGAATTCAATAAACTTTGCAATCCATTTAGCCCTTCTTCCATCAACATCTAGCTACGTTAGGACATCCTTTACTGAAGAAGAGGGCACATATGCTATTACCTTGGAGTGCAGAATGTAGATTCAGAAAGCTTTTAAAGATTTGATAAGAGCATAAGCCTGTTTTTCGATAATATGATACCTTAGTTCAACATCCCTTAACGTTTTGCTGAAAAATGCCACTAGATGCTCTGAATCCCCATCATCTTTTTGCAATAAGACTGCTGCAAGGGTGTCACTGGAAGCAAAGGAGAAGATATGGAACTCCTTGCTATAGTCTGGGCTGATCAAAGTGGTGGCTTCCATAATAGCTTTTTTGATGGCTTCAAAAGATCTTCTTGCTGCATTAGTCCATTTGATCTATGATCCCCTTTTCAGCATAGAGGTGATTTGTTTTACCAATTTTGCAAAATTAGGAATAAACATCCTTACAAAATTTATTTTTCCCAGAAAGGATTGGATGTCCTTTTTTGATCTTAGGATATACAAGGTCTGTATCGCTTTCACTCTCTCTGGGTCAATCTTGACACCTGCAGCAGAAACAATGTGTCCTGGAAGCTTGCCCACTTCTAAAGAAAATTGTGACTTCTTAGGATTCATTGATATCCCAAACCTTCTGCACTTCAGAAACACTTTCTTCAAATGCTGCAAATGATCTTGATGGCTGCTGGAGTATACTGTTATATCATCCAGGTAGACAAGGACAAATTTATCCTTCTCTCCTATAAACGCTATATCCATGGCTCTTTCAAAGGTAGCCCCATCATTCATCAGCCCAAAGGGAATCTTAGAGTACATAAAATTGCCCCAAGGAGTGGTGAAAGCAGTCTTTTCTTGGTCATCTGGATGTACAGCAACTTGGTTATACCATGAAAATCCATCCAGGAAAGACATAACTTTGGCCCCTGAGACTTTCTGTAGCAAATTTTCCATCTTTGGCAGGGGATAGTTGTCCTTCTTAGAGCATTTGTTCAGGTTCCTAAAATCAACACACAACCTGATTTCTCCACTTTTCTTCCTCACCACTACCAAGTCAGCTACCCACTTTGAATATCTCAGAGGAACTATGAATTTGGCAGCCAAAAACTTCTTGATTTCTTTTTCAATCAGAGGGATGAGCAAAGGATTTATGGGTCTCAACTTCTGCTTGAAAGGAATGGTGTCTTTCTCCAATGGGATCTTACGCTGGATGATATTTTTGTCATAAGCTTTAAGGTCACTGTATTCCCAGGAAAAGACATCAGCAAATTGTTCATTAAGGTGCAGTACTCATAACTTTGGGTAGCAGACAAATGGGTGGACAAATTTATATACTTTGGATGATCTGGACTCCTTATGTTATGCCTATGGATAGAAAACTGGTTTTCTTTTTGGGCAGCCTTATGAGGCACATCGTTATGGTCAAACAGATTCTCTGGAGGCACTAGCCCTTTAGGTATATGATTGCTAGGCAACTGTATAATACTGTCTTGGCCAATTTTATTCCTTAGCTGGGGCTGGGGACATTCCTCCAAGGTTTCATTCTCTTAATCAATTTGCATTTCAGAGAATTCATCAATGACTTGCAGAAAACTTTTTACTTCATCATCGTCCTCAAAAACTTTCCAGTGCTAAACGTTATCAGGCAAGGATGGTCTATATTTTACCTGGACTTGAGAAGACAATCTAGGGGGCATGGGAGGGATGAACATGCTAGCAGATACAGTAAGGGAATCAACAAGCTGGTTTTTAACTCTAGGAATATATGAGATACAAAATCTATCAAAAGATTCTTTGAGTCTCCATACCTCATCTCTGTACGCTTTCAGCCTTGGGTGCCTTTCTTGGAACGTTTTGTTCACTTGTTGAATGATGAGATCAACATCTCCAAATACCTTTATGTCTCTGATTCCTATGTCTTTGGCAATGTTTAAGCCCAATATCAGAGCCTCATACTCTGCTGTATTGTTGGTGACCTAAAAAGTTATTTTAAAAGACAGATGTGTGATTTCTTGTTTCGGAGACACCAGCATCACTCTTGCTCCTACAGTTTCCTTTGAATAGGCTCTATCAAGGAACATATCCCAAGCCTGTGTCCCTTCTTCTTCCATGGCCTGGCATACTGGTTTCTTGAGCTGCACCGAGGCCCTATGGGATTCTTCAATTTGGAGAATACATGCTCCAAAATCAGTGTCCACAACGTAAATGGGATGATTAGTGGGATTCTTCTCATCACTGATGATATAGGCCAGCTGGGCTTCCCTGTATAGTCTTCTGCTTTCTCCTCCAAAAACTGGGACAGTGGCATAAGACAAGTCATTTTGCAATGTCCCACCCAACCTCTTAATCCACCCTCTGGAAAGTAGCATACCAAACTTAGGGGGGACATCTACTACCACAATATCCATCATCATGCTTTTCATGGGCAGCTGAGTTAGGGTGATAGCTAAGTCTTTGATTAACCCTAGACATTTCACCTTCCTCGAATCAAAGGAGAACAAGTCATGATAAGGTCTGGTAATATCAAGGCCTAACTCTTCCATGACAGCTTTGGGCATCAGATTATGACTGGCACCTGTGTCCAACAGACAGTTGTGGAGGATTTTGTCATGAATGGTCAAGGAGACATAAAATGATGGGGAATTGTCATTAGCAGGTTCAATCATTGGGCTAAGCACAACTGCAGGTTTATCATCTTGTAAATTCACATAGTCATTGGATGTTTGTGTGGCTTTCAGCTCAAGGGCATCAAGGATGGGTTTCTTAAAGACCTCACTCTTTACAAGTTCTATCAGAGGTACAGATATTTTTAACTTCTGGACTTCTGATTCAAAACTGAAAGGGGAAGGGGACTTGTCAGGGCCTCTTACCTCTTGAGCCGGTGTTTTGAGGATGATGGGATCAACTGTCGGTCGCTTCTGCTTGCTGATCTGCTACTCTGTGGGGACAAAAACTCTTTGGGCATGATTCTCTTTGACATTACTCGTTCTTAATGTCAAGTTATATCTTTGCTGGTCTTCAGTCTGTAGAACAGCTTCTCTGTCCCACTCTTGACTGGTCTGGTCCCTAAGTAATGACTCCTCGTAGGTAGATAATGTCAAAAAGGCAGCATTGCCTTTGTCTTCCATGCAGTGAACCTCATCCTCTTCATCAAACTACTCCTCCTCCATGACTACGTTCTGGAAAGGAGTCTTAACCCTTTGTTCTTCATTGGCCTCTTTGCCCCTCTGAATGATTTGCAATTGATCATTTGCTCTTCTGTATGGATTTGGATTTCTAGGAGAAAATGTATTAGGAAGCCTTGCTTTCCCAGGATTCTGCTCAACCTTCAGCTTGGAGATTTCAGTAGCCAATGACTCTATCATTTTAGACATTTTGTCCATTTTGGGATCTGAAGATGAGGAGGAAGAGGAAGACTCACATCTCTGCTATCAGCATGTCCTTTGAGTTTCTCTACAACCATGATATTGGATTCCACCTCCAAGGTTGCATCTTGCATTTCAGCTAGAGAAGCACATCTTATATCTCTTAATAGCAGCAAAAATCATAATCAAAGGCATTAGCGTAGGTGAGCTTGGCAGAGGTGGGTGTAGGTTTCACTTCAACTAGTATCTTGCTATACATACGATTGAATCTTTTATTAAAATCAAACAATGACTCTCCATTTTCCCTTTTTAGGTTGCCAAACTCAGTATGATAATAGAGTAGATCTTTCTTATCCCCCCAATGCTTTAGGAACACATCATCTAAGGCCTCAATGTCTGTTATAGACCTAGGGGTCAGCTCTTTGAACCACTTTCTAGCCTCTCCATCAAGGCTTTGGACAAATACTCTCATCCACACATCATCTTCATTGATATCTAGGTTATCAGCATAGCTATAAAAAGACTCAAGGTGTTCTTCAGCTGTTACTCCCTCTGTCCTAGTGAACTTAGGCATGTATTTCTGATATTCTCCTGCAGGCATGGCATTCAAAGGAATAGGTAGGACCAGGGGTCCATACCTAGTAGCTATGATTCTCTCTATCTTGGTGGGTGCTTGTGGACTTGCCATGACTGGGGTATATGGAAGGTACTAGCAATTTGGATGATAGGAAGTTGAGGAATGAATGAAAAGGTTGAAGGAAACTCATGGACTATAGGGGAGGTTTCCTTTGGACTAGGATCCAAAGGGGTATTTACTAAATAGGGAGCTTTATGAATCTCTGAAAATATTTCTTCACTGCTAGCACTAGAGGCTATATTTTCAACATGTAGATGCTCTGTTACAAACCTTTCTTGAAGAGATACATAAGATTGTTTATGCTTACCTGATCCTGATGCTCCTTTTTGTGATGTCTTTCTCTGCTTGACAATATTTTCAGGGTCAGGCACTGGGTCTGCTGGTGATTTTTGAGGATTTCCTTGAGTATGTCTCAAAAACTGAGCCAGAACTGTGATGTGGAGTCGCAAAAAGGTGTGTCCTCTAGTAGAGTCGCCAGATAGATGATTACAACCAAAAATGTGTCCAAACTTTGTCTATCATCCAATCTAGATCTGTGTCCTTCTCCCAGGGAAGCTGAGCTTCAATCTCCTCTCCCCAGAAACGACGCCAATTATGTTAGGATTCCAAGAAACTCTCCTAGGTTGTAGCTTAGAGATGCCTGGTAACATATAAGTTCAACTATTGTTGCAAGGTTTAATGGAAGGAATGATGGTTTGGTTCAAGCCAAATAACCACTTCTACTTTGTTTCACTCCAGACATGCATGAACACCCTCAGACTACAAGGATTTAGACCACCAATGCTCATAGTTTTAGATATTAGGTGAATATGGAGAATAATAACCACACCAGTAGATACACAAGACCATGTGATGGCTGGCTGCAACTAGTACAGAAACCTGTAAATCTAATCTATTAATGCAAAGACAGGATGACAGCTCTCCTGCATTAAATAGAAAGAAACCTGAGCAACCTATTCAGTGATGCATTCAAGATTCTAACACAGAGATAAGATGACAGTTATCTAGTGCTAAACATCAAGAGATCAAGAACACAACATATCAGGTACAAGCTTAGAACAGAGGAAAATGGGCAGTGAGCAGTTAACAAAAAAAGAAGCTTGTATTTGCTGAAAATGAAGATGAGACTCTGGAAGTGACAAAATTTCTACAGTCTCCAGAAGTTGAACCTTACATCAAATGCCAACCTTGATTACATCTTGCTCCTGGATATTTATAAGTTTTCGTTACAATGGCACTTGGCCGTTTAGGTATGGGGGGGGTCATAATTTACCACCAACTGCATTTAACTACATGATGGAGTCTCTGAACGAGGTTTCTTGTTTCAGTGGGTGAATTCGATTTGTTCAGGTGCTGTGTTGTCCTTTAGGCTGTTGGAGTGCTCGTACCAGTGGAGTCCATGATTGATAAATTCGGTTACAGAGTCATGCTGTGTCCTTTTCTCCTTTGGCCATGCTTTGTTAAATATGGTTGTTGGGGATATTACTGTAATTGATGCTGGCAGAGCTGGTCATATCCTTCTTTTGGCAACAGAATGGTCATAGGAAATGGAATGCATGGGTAGGTGGAAGATTTGGGTGAGCGAGAATAATGACCGTTGGATCGGGGAGATGGATGGCAGAGATGGTTCGGCAAAAGCTATAGACCGAGGTGGGGATGGGGTGCGTCAGTGTCGTTGGATATTTGGTGGACAGATTGGACGGTCATCGGGCGACGAAGTTACACGGGCGATTAATGGGCGAGGGCGGTTTGGTCGAGCGGTAACGGTTTTCACCACACCACTTTCGGGCGCTAAGTAGTAAATGCTCGGGGCCGAGCAATTCCACTCAATGATCGACATGTAGCATCAGATGAGAGATAAAAACCACTCTCATCATGCGCTATCGCTTGATCAAGTTGCCTGCGCGATGTATGCGAAGATCGTCAGATCTGGCGGAGATGATCTAACAGTGGAAATTGGTCGAGCAGGTCACCTTTATCGGGTGCGATGTGGGCTGTTAGATTGTTGGGGAATGATCAATGGCGGGAAAGCGATGAGGGGTTTATGAGCGTGTGAGGGGATAGGGGTAAGGTTTTATGGTTGGCTTGGCTTTGCACTTAGAGTTGGGGCCAAAAGGAACTTTGTCGGATTTTATAGGGTTTATTTAGGGAATGGGAAAGGTTTAGAGGTGAGCAGGGTGAAGGAAGGAAGGGAAAAGTGACCAGGATCTCTTAGGTCCTTAATTACAACATCATAAGGTGAAAATTCAACGATTTTATCTTCACCTGAATGAGTTATTTGATATACAGATGTAAGGTTGCAGGATAAGGTAAGAACACATAATACATCATTAAATTGACCATTGTCTAGATGAATAGTTCCAGTCCCTACAACACTAAGAGAT
This sequence comes from Pinus tabuliformis, assembly GCA_031772625.1. Lineage (NCBI taxonomy): Eukaryota > Viridiplantae > Streptophyta > Pinopsida > Pinales > Pinaceae > Pinus > Pinus tabuliformis. Next base: position 75,281,921 of record CM062819.1, on the reverse strand, counting down.
CTATCATCACCAACATATATATTTTTGGTGTTACAATCATTTAAAGAAGAAAACATGGCTTTGTTTTTGGCCATGTGATAAGAAGCTGTAGAATCAATGAGCCACTCATGAGAATGAGAAGAAGAAGATACATTTAGTGCATAACTAGATCGAGATGCTTGACAACCACATTCAGAAAGTGTTATTCTTGAAGATGAAGTTGAAGTTGAAGAGTGCTCCAAATGGATGTTATGCTTCTTCATTGTTGCTTCCAAGGCTTCCATCTTTTTAAAGCATTTGGATTCTAAGTGGCCATCATGATTCCAAAAGTTGCAATGTCTATTAGTCTTCTTCCATTTTTTTTATTTGCCTTATCATTTTGTTGAATTGATTTTTCATTTTGAGACTGAAATTGTTTAGGACCCTTTTTTGGTTTAGGATGATTCTTTTTAGGATGTTTCTTCTTAGGATTCTTTGAATTTGGTTGATGTTGGGCTGCTAAGGCTTTCTTAGAAGAGTTTCCAATATTAAGAAGACCAAGATATAAGGATTTTTCTTGTTCTCTTTTTAAAGAATCACAAAATGCATCAAAAGAGGGTGACTCGTAGTCTTGTCCTTGAGAAATAAAGGCTTCTCTTGTAGAATGGAATGTGGAAACAAACACAGAGTAGGCTAGTCGGAACTTAGTAAGAATGGAATAGATAAGGCAACCATCTTCTTTCTTAACCTTAACACCTTCCAAGAGAAGTCTAAGGGTCTTGAACTTGGACAAAAAATCTTCAATGGAATAAAAATTATTGAGGTCCAACTTAAGAAACTCATTGTCAAGTTGATGGGCTCTAATTTCATTTTTAATTCCAAAAACTTTATTGGGTTGCTTCATTTCTTCATCAAGGGTATCAAGTTCTCCGATATGGAATCTAAGGTATGGAGAAATAGACATCCCTATCAACCCACGTGCTTAATCTTGCCTATTTTCCCATTTGGCTTGCTTATCCTCATCTTTAGATTTATCCTCTTGGCCTGAGGCTATTCTATAAAGACCTTTACTTCTAAGTAAATCCTCAATGTAGGACAACCATTGGGAGTAGTTGGTGTTGTCAAGAATAATTTGGCATGGATTTTCCATTTTAACAGAAACTGAAGTTGTAGATTCTGAAACTAAGTGTTCCAATAGAAAGATCTCGAAAAATTAGGCCGATTAAAAAAAAGAGGCTTTGAAAATGGCTTGCAGATGAAGAAGTCATGGATTTTTGAAGACAAGTTGTTGAAGATGCCGACGAAGTACGTGAATGTGCAGAGGTGAATGATAATGTTATATTTTAAACCCCCCCCCCCATCCTTTCCAAACTTAATCTAATTAGCTCACTTTAAAAAAAAAACATGTGACCCACTTTTATAAATAAGTGAAAGTTAGTTTTACAATGGTACTTTATGAGCTACCCACTAAATTGTAACTTAAATAAAAGATAAAGAAACTCTAGAATTATAAGTGCCTCACTTTTTATAATGGGTGATAACACTTTTACATAAAGTAACTTTAAAACATAAGTTACATATGCTTTTTGAAAAAGTAACTCAACAAAAAGAAATACTTGAACCCAAGACCTCTATTCTCATAAAGTAACTTTGGACCAAGTGAGCTAGTTTAAAAGGCTAATAATTTTTGGAAAAGAGGAATATATATTTTTTTTTTGAGTGACTGAAACTTTGGAGTGTGTACTTACTTGAGAAAGCCCTTTTTTCCTACAAAGAAAAAACCACACAACCCAAAATGGACATGCAAAAAAACCAAACCTTACAACTTGAAGTTAGATTTCACTGGAAACTAAATATTTTCCTCAATGTTTCTAATTTTCTGAGATCACACTAAGGTGTGACGGAAAAGAACATACACATGAAAAAAATCCTTCCTTTTTATTTCTGATTTTCCCAGATCGCACAGAGTCACTGGACAAAGAGCATACGCAGAAATGAAAGGTATGGATCCAATAATAAAAAACAGAAAGATAAAGAAACCGAAATAAACAGAGAGATAAAAAACTGTATACCTCTAGATCTTAAAAATAACGTAACTAGGGCTACCAGAAACCTTTTCGCGTGAAACGAAATGGGTTCCTCACTCGAACAAATGCTCCTAACACAATAGAGCAGTCCTCTCAGACCAAAAGCAGTTAGAAATAGTAGATCTAAGAAACGACAGTTGGATGCAGTTGTACCAACTTCGGATTTGGATCACCAACGGATGTGGCCATAAAATAGCTCTGATACCATGTAGGAATTTACAGGGTAAGTTCCTCAGATAGAACACCAAAGGACACCGCTCACAAACAGATCACAGATCAATACACCGGTATTCTTGACGTGGTTAAAACCCTCAAAGAGGGAAACAGTCCACGACATGAGCCAACACGACCACTTTAGGAAACTTATTAACATAAAAGAAAGAAATTTTACATAAGCTTCTCTCATGAATGGTCAACCTACAAATGACCCTCCATGCTCTTTAAATAGAGATCATGGACCAATCGGGTGTTAAGCCACAGATCAAGTGTCAGTAATATCGAGGAGAGAATGAACCGTCAGATCACTTCACGTTGAGAACATATCGTGACCGTCGGATTATAAGTTACAAAAGTACATAGTAAAGAAACACACTTTGCCTAACTCTACTCTAGACCAAGTTATACTTAACTATTTCCTATGTGTCAGAATAACCTATAACATAATTATCAATAATCCTTTGATAATAATGAGTGGAAAATTCATTATTGCATCAAAGGAGGAATATTGCAGGGACTGGTGGAAGTAAAGACATTAACTTCGAAGATTACAACTAAAAGGACGAAGACAACACTAGAAAATAAGATTTCAATAAAATTCAAATAATTCACTTCTAAGATCTCATGCCTTTCCAATTTTTTGTTTCCTATGTTAGCCTAGGTCCATGGGATCCCAATCCCAACTCTTTTGAGAGAAAACCAAATAGTTTTGCTTAAGTATTTTTCACTGAAGTTCTACTTGAGATAGCTTATCCCTCTTGTTTCAAACAATCTTGAACTTAACACATTTCGAACCTTTTGTTATCCATTTAGATTTTATGAATTCTATGTAGTTTTAAATCAACGACATCTTGACAACATGGCTCTTTTCTAACTTATTTGATTATTAATGTAACAATATTTTAAAGTTGTTTGATTACTTATCCATCATTTTCTACTTCTTTCACCTGATATTTAGCCATGATTGATTATGTGCTTACATTATACAAAGAAAGGCTAAATTTGTATTTTGGGTAGCTCAATTGGTTATAATGTCTTGCAATATTTATTTTATTTTAGTATTTGGGTTTTCCTTGTCCTTATTAGTTGAAATTTTTCTAAAATTAGATATTTGAATGTTGAAGACTATGTTGGTGTTTTTCTTTTAACATTTACCCATATTAATCCAACAAAGAAAATATGATACACGGAAAGAGGAGTTCCACCTCTTAAAATACAAGGGAGGGAATTCTAGGATATTTCCATGGCCCCTCCAATGTTAGTTGTTTTTCCTATAACAAGGAAAATGGATTAAGAACTCTACCCCTATCTTCAACATTGGTAAATATTGTTGTAAAACCCCCTTTATACCATATCAAGACTGTATCTGCCATATTATAGTTTTTTTCAAAAGGCTAGATGCCTATTAATATTCTTGATCTATGGTCTTTCATGTACTATATTTTTACAAATGAATTATTTAGAAGTTACCTCATATCTTGTATCCTTTGGCTAATCTTCGATATGTAATTAACATTAATTTTTATTTCTTCTTTGTTAGTAAGTTTTATGGTATTCCTTATGTCAATTTCCCATTTCCTACAATTCCCCCATTTCCATTTGTTTTTGCACACTATTGTGCTCTACAACCCCCTTCACATCACTATTTTGTGGGTTACCCTTGTATCCCTTTGTGTTGGTCTTGTCTATGTCGACATCCTTGAATAAGGTTGTGAACAATGTTCTTTTTTATTTCTCCATACTTCAACTATGAACCCCTTTTGACTTGGACAAATCTCAAACTTGCAAATTTGACACTATACATCTTCAAATTAGGAATAAAATGACAAAGAAATAAAAATCAAAAGAATGTGGAAATAAAACATATAATGAAATAATACAAATGAGACAACAATATATAAGGTTCACTTGAATTGGGCTACATCCATAGAGAACAACCAATCCTTTTATTCATTTTTTCCATCAAAATGAATGGATTATAACCTATAGCACATTCACTACAACCACCTCTCCCCCCACCACTCTCTCTCTCTCTTGCACACACACACACACACACACACAATACCCTCTATCTCAATTACAAAGATTTCTCAATTATACACAACCACAATACAATTCTCTCACAAAAAGAGGGTTTCCTTTTAAGGAGAAAAACCCTAACACAACAACTACTTTTAAATCTATGACATAATGAAAAATGGTCCACATTGACATATTTTGCAAGGTAATTTTTCCAAAAAATTATCTTCATGGGTGCTACCCTAAAATCCTCACTGGGGGGGCTTCAAAGAATTTTCACCAACGCTTTGGACCCCCCGATGAAAATTGTAGGGGGGAAATCCCCCCTATATCCCCCATCAATAATTAGGGTCCAAACACATCTAAAAACAAGACCCCCAAATCACGAAGATAATCAGTCTCCACAACCAACAATCTCCCTCTTAGATAATTTTTGGTGACCCATAGTCACATTGTGTTGTGCTACAATGTAGAGCAAGGGAACATCTAAATATGATTTTTAATTTTATGTTTTAAGTGTTTTGTTTTCTTTTAGGAAATTATGTATGAAAATACCAAGAGTTTAGAAATATATTTATGGGTATGTTTTCCAAGTATTTTTAGGTTTGGGCTTCCATACACTTTGGGTTTGACATAAAGGTTATGAGGTTTGATGAGAGAAATTGAAAGCATCGAGAATAAATATCAATAAACTAAGATGATAAATTAGGAATCTATTCCTAGACTACTGACATCAAAGAAACAATTGATAAATTAAGAATCCAACTACATAATACACAAGAACTTGAATTTATTCCTTTTAACTCCAACTCATGTGATAATTTACCAAAATAAACAAGGATACTCCATGTGACCTTGATAAAATTCACATAAATTAAAGAAAACAATCTTACATATTTTGGGTTTCCTTTATTTCACACAATTACATTAGATTCCACACAAGCATCAAGTGTACAAACATGATTTTCCATGAAAAACTATGTAATTGTATTAATATCATGCAAAATTCAAATTACAAGAGGGTTTGTAGAGTTACATGTGAACATACAATCATTGATTGCCCAAAATGTACTTCAAAATTCTTCCCTTACAATAGCTTCAACATATCCTAACACTTTTTCCAACAATTTTTTTGGCAGAGTTTCAGTACATAAAAATCCTCCCTCTATTATGTCAAAATGAGGCCTATATATAGGCTCTCTAGATCCAACACCTTGACCTAAATCCACTAGTGGTATTTAGTAGCCACTAGGAATATTTACAGAACAACTAGTAGTTTCATAACTAACTTCTTCTAGAAGTTTCCAGCTTTAGAGTGCTATAATTTTCCATATGTAGGGTTAGCCCAAACCTACCTTGGTTATCCAAACTGGATATAGTGGCCTCTTTCTTTCTCGTGTGCAAGTGTGTTGGCTAATAGAAGGGTGAATTACTTTGACTGGAGTGTTGATGGGGGTTGCCTTGGCTGAGATGATGCACGTAGTTTTGGTTGTGCTTGCTGTTGTTGGGGTGGCCTGGAGCTTGAGCTTTCCTTCATTTGAGATAACTGCGGTATTTTTCCTCCAAGGTTGGACTGTGTAGGTGCCATTTTAATGGCTATCCTATAGAAGTCCACGGGACCTTTCCATTCTTTTTTAAACAGGATGTCACACATTTGTGCATCCAAAATGGCTCCATCTACATTAGTGACTGCTTTGTAATCCACTTGGCCTTGTTCCTTGAAAATTCTCTTTAATATGAAAAAAATTTCAAAATAACCTACATAAAGGTTGACAAGGTCTCTTCCCTGTAGAGCACACTATTCTTCTCTAAAGCCCTTTTTTTATCATTTTTTATTTCCAATAAGCTTTTTATGAGAGAATATTTGGGATATAAGTTTCCAATCCAATAAAAAAATGGCGGGAATTTCTTTTTGTATAAAGTCTCACATTTGTCCTTGAATCTTTTTGTATCCTTTGTGATTGCTCCCACCTTATTATCTACCACAAGGTTTTGCTTCCTCTTCATATAGTTTTCTCTTTCATTTTCCCTAGATATATCAATATCTAATTTTGTGATATCTTCCTTAGACTGTGATTGAGGATATTTATTATTATTTCAATGTTGGTGGGGAAGCCTCCAATATTGTTATTTATTGTATTCATTTCTTTTCCATTTTGACAGTATCAATATTCTCTTGTAGTAGCTCCATGTGGTCCCAATTCTTGTCCACTATATTTATTATTCTTGTGAGGCCAAGAGTCTAACTCCATGAATCAATTGTGTTTTTGAATTAAGAGAAAACATAGATATACCCAAGGAGAGGGAGATTACTGGTATTGATCTCCCAATGTCTCTTCATCTTCAAACACCCTTTATTTTCTATTTACAATATTACATGATTTTTACTAATCCCAAAGACTAGTTGTCAATATTCCCCCTTTAATTTGAATGGATGTTGATGAGTCCTAGAATTATTCTATATCTTTCAAACTTTTCTCTTCCAACCGCTTTGGTGAAGATGTTTGCAAGATTCTCATTTGTGGAATAATGTCGTAGGTGGATTGTCTTTGCCTCAACATGATGTTGAATCAGATCATACTTTGTATTAATGTGCTTGGTTTGATCATGGAACTTTGGGTTCTTGGCCAACCTTTTTGCAGAAGTCTTATTAATCAAAAGATGTTAGGCCCCTATACTACTAGCGTAACCCCATATTGTTGTTATTGTGCCCCATAGAATCCCACTATTGTTATTATTGTGCCCTTACATTATTATTGTTATGTTGGATCTAATTATATTATGACCCCTTAGACTCCTATATATAGAAAGGAGGTCTTGTCATTTATATCATCCAAGAATTGTTCATTTGTGTAATGTAAATGAGTTTTCCCCCTCAAAGGTTGAATTATAAGGTGTTTATATTTCGTTTCTATCTTTTTGTGGGTTGGTTTCATAACATTTGGTATCAGAGCTTTAGATTCTAGGGTTTATCTGCTCCAAACAGGTCATCGTGGCATGTTCGCTATAACTTTTTGGCTACGAAGTTTTAGAAGCTAAAACAAAAACCCATTTGCAAAGCAATCGTTCTGAACATTGGGTCCAAATTTTAGATCTTGTCTCGCCATATTTTCAGAGATATGATTTGAGGAAGTTAGGGTTTTTGCAAGCTCCAGGATTTCATCACAAACAGGTCATTGTGGAATTTCCGCTATAACTATTTTTCTGTGTCGTTTCACAAGAAAAAACCCATTTGATGCGAAAACTTGGTGAAGCTTTAGCCCAAATTGCAGATCTTGTTTTGCTATATTTTCGGATATACAATCCAAGACATCTAGGGTTTCTACAGGCTACCAAATCACATCCCAAATAGGCGACCTTGGGAAAATCATGATAACTCTCTCTCGAAGCATATGATTCAAATTTTGTAAGAAGTGACAGAAAGAAGATAGACTGTAGTTTGTTGGGTATCAGTTTCAGAACCTAAGGTTGAAACAGTGACACATGGTGCTTCATACAAGTTCGCTCTACTGAACTAGTCTATAATCAGGTCATCGTGGGAGATTTGACATAACTCTTCTTTGTAAAATCCTATATTGATCATACTTGTGGGGTTAGAAAGAGGACTCAGAGGGCTACTACAGGACATAATTCCAAAACTTGGAGATCTAAAATTACAGAGTTACAACCATTTCAAGATTGAGCTCCTAAAATCAAGAAAAGGCGATATGAGGAAGTTTGATGGCAAGGATCGGGTAAATTGGATACTACATATGGAGCGATATTTTGATCTACATGAGGTGCAACTGTTACAAAAGGTACATATTTCATCTTCATATTTAGAACCAGATCAATGTTTATGGTATAAAGGGCTTTGTTCTCGTAAACCACTTGTTACGTGGTCAATTTTCATGGAGGAAATGATAGCACATTAAGAGGATACACAGAGAAACACCTTCTTTAGCCAATTGATAAATCTCAAACAAAAGTGTTCAATGGCAGAGCACATTGAGTACTTTCAAAAATTGAATATAAGGGAAAATTATATTCTAGAGAAGCAGAGGATTGATGTCTCCATAGGGACTTTAAAGGATAACATTCAACATGAGGTTCGTCTTTGGGAACTTGACTCATTGGAGAAGGAATTCAGGTTGGCAAGAAAAGTGGAAAGCAAAATTATGGCAACAAGGAAGTCTACCCCTCATAACTATAAATATGGAAGTGTTGTTTCTCCTAGCCTTCCACAACCTACAAGGTTGACACAACAACAATTGGAAGAAAAAAGAGCAAAAGGGATTTGTTACAATTGTGATAAAAAATACATTAAAGGTCATAAGTGTGCTGAGAAGAAATGATTTTACATAGATTATGAAGAGGAGGAAGAAAAGGATCAAGAAACATCAAAAGAAGAGGATATACATCAGGAACCAACCCTAGAGAAGGAAGAAATGAATCCGACCATATCTTGTAAAGCATCGGAAAGAATTACAACTCCTCAAACTCTCATAGAAGGACATATCAAGAAGAAAATGGTTCAAGAAGTGAAAGATCACATCGAGAAAGAAGAAATGAATCTGACCATATCTTGTAATGCATTGGCTGGAATTACCACTCCTCAAACTATCAAGATAGAAGGACATATCAAGAAGAAAAATGTTCAAGAAGTGAAAGATCACATCGAGCATCAAGAAATGAATCCAACCATATCTTGTAATGCATTAGAAGAAATTACCACTCGTCAAACTCTCAAGATAGAAGGACATATCAAGAAGAAAAATATTCAAGCAGTGAAAGATCACATTGAGAATCAACAACAAGTTCTCCAACTTTTAAAGGATAATGCCACTTTGGTGCAGAATCGAATGAAACAACAAGCAGATCAACATCGCAGTGAAAGAAGTTTTGATGTAGGCGATTGGGTATTTTTACTGCTACATATCAAGCAAGCTATTTATGAGAAGGCAATGTTGGAAATACTACATGCACTTAAGAAATGGTGACCTTACCTAATGGGAAGACATTTCAAGGTAAAAAAAGATCATGATAGTCTTAAATACTTTTTAGAACAAAGATTTTCTTCAAAAGAATAGAAAAAATAGGTCACAAATATGTTGGGTCATGACTTTGAAATCTTCTACAAAAAAGGGAAGCAAAATGTTGTTGCAAATTCACTCTCAAGAAAGGATGAGGATGTGGAAGTATTGTTTTGTGCTATTTCTATTATCCAACCAGATTGGATAAATTAAGAAAGCGATGAATGGAATAATGCCGAAGAAGTGTGGAAACTCATTCAAAAGTTGCAGAAGATCCCAATTCAAACAATATTGCCAGAACTTGACAAGGAAGGAAAAATCATATTGGAACCTGAAGTAGTCTGAGAACCCAAAAGTCGACACGAAATCGATCAATTTTGGAGTATCTCATCAAGTGGAAGAACTTACGCGCTGAAGATTCCACATGGAAGGATGATAATTTTATACAGAAGCATCCAAAACTACTCAAGTGTTGAGGACAACACTTTTTGAAGGGGAGGGGCATGTTAGGAGCCTATACTACTAGTGTAACCCCATATTGTTGTTATTATGCCCCATAGAAGCCCACTATTTTTATTATTGTGCTCTTACATTATTATTGTTATGTAAGCTCTGATTATATTATGAACCCTTAGACTCCTATATATAGAAAGGAGGTCTTGTCATTTATATCATCCAAGAATTGTTCGTTTATGTAATGTAGAAGCGGTTGCCCCCTCGAAGAGGTTGAATTCTAAGGAATTTATCTTTATTTTCTATCTTTTTGTGAGTTGGTTTCATAACAAAAGAGGAGTTGAATGCACTTGTTTCTCCAGCAAATCTTCCAGAATTTTCCCGAGCCACACAATTTCCTTCATTGCTTTAGCTGCTGCCACATATTTTGCCTCAATTGTGGAATCTGCAGGAACTGATTGTTTGTGTATTTCTTGTAGTCATTACTATACTCTATGTGTAATCAAATAGTAGTATTGAACCCAAACCATTACATGATTCAAATAGTGAAAAGAGATTTAACCTAGGGATGTTTCCTAATTTTATAGGTATTTTATAATGAGTACTACTATTATGTGTATTAACGGCTTATGAAATATGTTTATATGAGTAAGTGATTTCCCTTATTAAGCTTAGATTCCATTGTATAACATACTTATTTGAAGCATGCCAACTCGACAACAAACCCATATGGTGATTACCCATTACCTATAATATTTTCGTGTGCCCATGCGGAATCTCTTACCTTTTATTGCTTACCCCACTTGACTTGTTATGTTCTTACCTTCTAGTCTCGGACCCACAACTTGGATTGCCACAAGTTTGATGTAATGACTAATTTTTTACCCCCTCCCCTAGGGTTTTGGAGCAAGGATTTTTTCACCTTATGAAAAGGTTAGTTCTTTTCTAGCTCCCACACCTTTTAGGAATGAATAGGCAGGGGGGGCACCATATCCACTATTTATTACCTGCTTAAGCATTTAGCTTTTGTTGATCGAACCAACCATAGATAGCCCCTTGCTTCCCATTAGCGAGTGTTGGATGCCATGGCTAGTCGTCTTATTTCTTGCTTGATCGGAGGAGGGTCAATCGCTTCGAATTAAACATTTTTGAGGGAGTGAGGACCTCTATTTATGTGGGTGGGGAAATGACAAGGAAGTTGTGATTATTGCATGAAGCTGGACGGTTAAGGCACTTATTGCTGGATCAGACAAGTCGACGGACGGTCTAGGTTTTCATGCTTTTTACCCAACTCTAATTAGACTCCTCCCTAGAATGCCCTCTGAAACCTCATTATTTTATGGACTTAGACCTTCACCTTTTGTTTCATATGGGGGCGATTTCATATATGTTCTTTCTTTCAAGTTTTCTCTTTATATATGTTATTTCTTGATAAATGTAATATGGATGGATCGGGATCTTCTTTATGAGCCTTCTTATTGAGCTTCTTTCTAACAATAATTGTTTTCTGAATTTGTTTCCATAGATATGCAAAGATGGAAAAACTAGCAAGTGTGAATCCAAGAAAATCAGAAGAAGACAGATTGAGATCAATCACATTGTAAACTATTTTCCGATTGACTATATTCTTATTAATTGCATTTTAGATCATTCAACATTCTAACTTGGTATTCAACATTTGTATTCACATAATATATAATATTAGATATATTAAATATATTTAAAATGAGCACATTAGTTATATGTTCAACATACTTTTTGTGACAGTGCACAACTGAAACCAACCTAGATCCATATTAGCTTTGGATCTATCAAGCGCCAAGAGGGATCAAATCTCTTGAGGTGCAAAGCTTTCCTCAAGTTTTTCACTCAAAAAAGAGGTTTTGAAGTCAAGATATTTGATCCCTCTTGGCACTTGATAGATCCAGAGTTAACATGGATCTAGGCTGGTTAGTTAAATAGTCCAATCACCAACATCGTGTCAAATGTTTCTATATACTATGCATGGTGATGCTAAAATTCTTCATTATAAGAAGTTTTTTAGTCGAATTATTTACCCAAGCTATAGTGTCAAGCTCTTTTGTTTACCATTCTAAATTCCAACCTCCTATTCATATTATATATATTCATCGAGTTGCAACCATGACCTGTGTTTCTAAGCTTGTTGTTCCTGCAGGTCTGTTAGATTCACACATTGTAAATATGAAGGATATTATTGGAAAGTATGAAAGGACTCTCTAGTTGATAATGATTTGTCTGATTTGTTCCACTTCTCTACACTAAAGTCCAAGGTATTCATGGAACCTTAAAAAAGAAAGGTGGTAATAGTCCTTCCCATCTTAAAGTAGAGTTTCAGGAGTTGCAGAAGTCTACATTGATGAATCTGTGAAACCTGCTTGTTTTAAGAACCATTGGAGTGGCCATGAAGTGTATTGAATTCCTGATAAGTCGGATGAATGGAGTATCATTATGGTTTGATCGAGAATACCTAGTACGTGCCAATGATATCCAGAGGTTAACAGGCCTGTCTACTACTATTGCAAATGTTTCATTCGCCTTCCACAATAACTTGAACTACAAACATCCAAACTGGGAAAACAAGAGTTTGTTAGAAATCTAAGGACATGAAGAATATTATAAGATTGGTTTTCAAAAATAAGATGTCTATATTCATGCCCAAAAAGTTGAATATAGACATTATTATTTTGGGCATGTAAATACTTGGGAAAAAGTCATTATATTAAATTTACAAAGATATAAAGTGGGAACGAAGGGCATAAATCTAAATGTGCCCTTTTCCATTAATTCCTTTGATAAATAAATTATTGAGTAGCAAATTTATTATTACATTAAAGGAATAATATGTGAGGGATTGGAAGGGGAAAATACCTTATCTTCCAATACAACTACCTAGAGGATGGAGAAAGCATTATTAATTAATATTTCAAGGATATTCAAATGGTTCATTTCCTAGATTTCATGTCTTTCCAAATTTTGTGTTTTCAATATTATTTTAGGTCCATGTGCCCCATCCTAACTCTTTTAGGTGCAAATGAAATCATTATTTTTAAGTATTTATCTTTTAAATTTTGTTGAAGTTGTATAAACTCTCTGGTTTTATATAATCTTGTCACAATTCATTATTTTAATTCAACTCCACAAAGAAATACTTAAATACTTAAGTCACATCATTCAACTTTTATAATTTATAGTTGATTTCAAATCAACAAAATATTTAGTAGATGGCTCTTTTTCAACATGTTTTCTTATCAATGCAAACAATCCATTAAAAGTTTTCGATGATTAATCCATCTTTTATACTTTTTCTTTTCTTATAAAGCATGGTTGATTATGTGCTTACTTTATAGAAAGGCTAAATATATGTTGTGGGTAGATTTGTTGGTTATAATGTTTGGCAATATTTATTTTCTTTCATATAGTACTTGAGTTTGCTTGGTTCTTTTTAGGTAATGTTGTGTTTGAATGAAAACCTTTCAATGTTGAATATTATATAGGGGTTTGTTATTTGACATTCACTTATTTTGAGAAAAAAATATAATTTTTTTAAAAAAAGGAGTACTATCTATTAGAAAAATGAGGGAGGAAATTCTAGGATCTTTTCCATGACCCCTTCAATGTTGGTCTTTTTTTCTATGACAAGTAAAAGGGATAATCAATTCCCTTCTTATCTTTGGCGCTAGTAAAATAATGTTATAAAAAACCTTTTAAGACCTTGTTTTTAGCTCCACTTGACCTTTGGGCTCTTGTCAAGAGCTTATCAACCACATTTGATATTTTTTCAAGGGTTGGATGCTCATGAGTTTTCTGGTGACAACATGTTCTATCATGCATTCAAAGGTTGCCTCATATCTAAAATTCTCTAGTGTCTTCACTAAGCAACTATGCTTCAATGATGTTTCTTCTTTATGAGGAGGTTTGTTGGGATTCCCTTTAACCAATTTCCCATTTCATGTATCCCCAAAATCATCGTGTTATGTTTCACATCAATGTGCTTTGTAATACCCTTAATCATGTCCCCACCCCCTAAGTTACCCTTGCCTCCCTTTGCATATATTTTTCATATGGCGACATCTTTTCTTGCCTTACTTTGCTTGGGGTTTGCCTATGGCAACATCCTTGAAGGAAGTCATGATTGATGTTATTGTTTTCTCCATCATTTTGCTATGAGCGCCTTTTAACTTGGATCAATATTAGAAACTACAAATTTGACCCCATCTCTTCAAACCCTAGCCCAAACCTTTTGTCATGCTCCATGTCTTCCAAAAGACATTAAAGATTAATCAATTACAAATCAACGGATATATCAATTTATATATCTAATTTTAATTTATATGTAGTTTATCCTAATCAAACACACTTATTAAATAAGAAGAAAAAATGACTTAGCATTTTGACAAAATAATTAAATCTCACACTGTTCAATTATAATAAATATTACGTGATTAAAATAACATATACTTATTAACTAAATAATTTCTGAATAATATAATTTAGAATAGAATAATAAAATGGAAGTGTCTACCGAGATAAAGGAATTGCTCGGATGACCAAAAGTGGCGAGAATCTGGGCAAAATTTTTTCAAAAAATCTAACACCAATAGTGTTTGAATCATATTTTTGATGGTGGAAATGGATTCAACACCATCAAAAACCTCCAAGGCACCCAAAACCTTGAAGTTTGATAACTATAACATGAATTTACAAAAATCCTTGCCAAATTTTATCAAAATATTACCATAATTTCCATAATTTTCAGAAAAAAAACAATTTGATTAAACTACGACTATTAAAATAAGTAATTAATCAATTTATTTTTATTTTATTTTTACTTATAAATTATAATTAATTTATTTAAAAAAAATATTTTAATATTTATTTACATTATATTTAAATATAAAATTAAATTGGTTAAAATTAATGAATTTGATTCTCATATAATTTTCTATATATTTTATTACCATTAAGAAATAAATGTAACGACCACCATCATCAATGAACATAAAACTTTCTGCGTGATTTTCTTAATCCAGATTTAATAAAATTCTAAAAAATTATTAAATATCCATCTCTAATGAATTATATAGTCATCTATCTCCATTAAATTATATGATATACACATCAACATAAATTTATAAATATAACTTGAATGTGAGCAGGTGAAATGCATATCTTATGCTATGGCATTAGCGGGTCTTTTCTCAATCTGCAAATTCCTTGAAATTCCAAAATTGTAAATATTCGGAGACTCCAAGGTAATAACAGAACATGCACTGTCAAAGCAACAAATAAAAAACATTCACCTTGCCGGATGGCTGGACAAGATTGCAGCTCTATGGAGTAGCGGGAAGGACTATCGTATATCACATATAGAGAGGCAAAAAAACAAGAAGGCTGATGCCTTATCAAAATTGGGTCTGAATTTGCCCCAGGGATCAGGAAGAATGCAGATAATAGTGGACAACAACTCCTACCAGATCCAGGACTTCAAGATTCAAAGCATATGGTGAAAAATGGGTGAAATTTTGGTTATTTTTTCAGTTTATATTATGCATGCCTGACAGTTTCAACAGTATAGGTATTTCTTCTTATATACAACCTTTACTCTGCAGTTTTTTTGAACCTTTTTTTGAGTTTTTCTTCAGGATCCTCATAGCCTCCCACCTGTTTTTGGATCTGCGATATTATATGTTATGGACTGTTTTTGACTGCTCTCTGCGTGGAGACTCGATGTCTTTCCCCCATTTTGGCTATCAACTGGCTGTTTTGAACGATGCCGCTGTAGGGATCATGCATTGGAATTACAGTGATAATTTGTATTTTTTTTAGCTCAATTTCAATTGAGATCCACGCAGAATCCACTATGTATCTGTTACTCTGGAACCACATTGTCTGTTTCTGTGTGGGGATGGCGACATTATCTATCCGTTATCATCTACAGGATGTTGCTTGTTTATCTGTATGGAGCAGTTGTTTATGTAATCATCAAGCATTTTTTTTTTCTTCAAGTGGGGGAGCTAAATCCCCGCTGAACAATCACAATACATCATATATCGCCAAAGTGAAACACATACGTCATCATCATTGAGTCAAATGCTGCAGGAAGAGCGTGCGGCACCGGCAGGAATTGATCCTGGTTGGGGGGTGTGAAAGCCTACCGCCCCCACCAGCGCGTCATGCACTCACTGCTTAAAATGGGAGGGGCTAGTTCCCAGAGGAAGCATTATGGGCCCTCTTTTTTGTACATATACGTGTCAGACAAAGCTGACAACTGTCACATCATGTTTTTACATTCACATTACAAACCACATGGAAGCATATATATGCTGCTGCGCAGCATACAAATGGGGATCGAACTCTAGTGGGAAGCGAGGCAGCCAACTGCCCCAACCATCGTTCCATGCACTCGCGTGCTATGTAATCATGAAGCATTATAATACAAATATTGAGTTTTTTCGTACTGAAAAGAGTAACATAAATGTAAGTAGGTTTGGAGGTCCACCAAATAAATTTTGTGCAGTGAGGAAATAAACTAATCGAAAGGTATGGTCACCTTCATTTTATATGTTTTAATTTTAATTATTTTGTTCTTCCAGAATACGGGTTTTTATTTGTAAATTAATTCTAAACATTTTTTATTTTACATATTTTTTTATATTTTTCAAAATTATAACACACTACGCCAAAAGTGTTCTTTTTAAGTCAAATGTCTCATGGTCGTTAATGATTGCACTACATTTTGTCACATGAGCCACAAGAACTATAACATTTAAGGGCACCATTCTTGTTTTAAAGGTTTATTTTAAATGGTCAAAGGAGAAGAGATTCATACTTTCTCCATAAGGATTACATTATATTCAACCACTAAGGCCATGAACCACAAGATCTAAAGAATTGAGGGTTTCACTTTTCTTATAAAAATTTTTAAATAGTTGTAAAGGTAAGAGGTTCATAATTTCATCCCATAATGGTAGTACACAAGAATTATGTTACATTTGGTCAATGAAGCCATGACCTATAACTAATTGTAAATTATATGTTTCATAGTTGTAAAGGAGAGGTTTGTACCTTCTCTCATAATGGTCACATGCTTAAATTAAATGCTTTCTAAAATATATCGAGTTATTCGTTATCTTATTTTCCAGTTTTAAAATTGAAAAAGGAAATATTATTATTTTTAATATGGTACTATATTGAAAACATAGTTATTGTTTTAGAATTTTAAGATGGGTTTATCAATTTTGATGTTTGTTGAATCAATTATTTGTGCCTCAAAATCTTAGATAGGGTGTACCTTGGTTAAGAATTTTGGTTGTAAATGGAATTTACAAAATGGGTTAAAAAATACAAATTTATGGATAGTTGTAGTATGGGATTTTTTAAACAAAAAATTATGGATTGTTGTAAAAGGGGACTTTTTATAGTTTTTTCCCGAGAATAATAAACTTTATCTTTGAAAAATTTGGGTTTGTATATTAATTTTCTTCATTTTTTTTGAAAAACACTAATTTTTTTACTAATAAGATGTAATTAGTGTTTAATAAAGGATTATTTAAATGACACACACTTAATGGAAGGCACAACCAATCAATGATTGTCATTCGTCTGGACCCCCCACCCTAAAAAAAAACACATACACACAAAAACACTAGCTTAGTGGATAACATGGGAGGAGGGTTGGGGGAGGGTGTCGGTTCGGAAGGCCTTCTAGTCAGTATCCCACCTAGGGTACATGTCAGTAATCTATTAGGTCCGCCGCCCACCACCCACCAACCTTGATGATTATGAAACCACTAGGGGATCCTCATGACCCTTCTATTGATGCATATGGTGATGTCAAGTGCACTACGAAGTCAAAAATATTGGATAATATGGTACATGAATTTGCATTCAAGACACTAGCTTAGTGGATATCATGACACATATTGACATGACAGTCAAAAGGTCGTAAAAATGTTTTCCACTTGGAATTTTTCCCGATCAAAGGTTTCCACATATCCAAAAGGCATGAGTTTGAGGTTACAAAGGACAAAGGATGGGTAAACTCAGAAACTGTCACATTTGCAAGTTAACCAATAGAGCAAAGATTGCTACCACAAAAGAAAAAGCAATGTGTGAGGGGGGTTTCTACTAAACAAAGTCGATGTTATAGCTCCAAGTAACTAATTTTTCATTTTCCAAGTATTTTTCCTATCTATTCTTTGGTTTTTATAAAATAAAATATGAAGAAATCAAGTTCTTCCACCGTTGAAAGCTCCCACCCTCTGACCCCTGAAGAAAAGACCTAGTAAACCGAGATAGTGATGTATTTGACATTGTCATCTCGTAGTATAACTTATATGAACTACATTAACAAGCCCTAAAACGTTTCAATTACCTCCATGAAAGATTTCATTCCTGGGAATCCCATTTGGCTAAATTTATTGTCCCACAAACCTACCCATTTCCAAAAAATGTCAACAAGTATGCTCAAAATTATGTCCCAAGTAAAAGAGTTGTAATATCTTAAAACAACATTATCCTTCTCCTTATAAACCTTGAGTATATTCTTGAAATGCTCAAAGTCAATTTTTTCCAAGATATTTAGGTATTACAGGATGGAAATTTAGTGGTTGCGTTTCATGAATTATCCTCTAAAGAAAAAGTAACCTTAATTCTGTCATTACTTGCCCCTAATGCTTCTATTCTAGGAACTAATGCACCATACAACACCAACATTTTCCCTAATATTCCAACATAAATAATTTGAATCTATGATATGTTCATTGTTAGGCTATAATCATGACCGAGCATTTGATGAAATGAGCCTAAGTTTTATGTCTACTATTTGTCCTATGAATAAACCTTTAGTTAGATTCCACTACAGTCAATATATAGCAAATACCATAAACTTTTAGTTGGCCAAATTTTATTGTGACTAGGAGTTTTAAGTTCCAATCATATTTGGTCTATTTTTATATGTTAAAGTTGAAATCAAGACTACATTTAAATATTCAAGATCAAATGGTAACCCTTCTTCAATTATTCATTAGACCCCTTTAATAAAAAAAACAGCCTAATAATGTTGTTCTTTTTTAGTTTGTTAGTAAATTCATGTGAATGGTATATTATGCTATTTATGAAGAGTCCCCTGCTAAAGTATTTTTACAGATCAAAATCATAATTCAGTTAAGTCCAGACACCAAAGTTGGTGATTTTTATCTTGTCCAACACCCTATTGAGATTAAAATTTATGGTTTTGAGCTCCCTCCTTATAAACTACCATTTTTTCTTACTATGAGAATCTTAGCCTTGGAGTATATCAAGTAGAAATTAGAATTTTATTAGTTGTATTTTATATCAAAGACATAATAAACCACTTTTAAATTAAAGAAGGAAGTTGTGTCATTTATTGTAAATACCATAGCAACCCTATATGAAGCAAAAAAAAATGTTATAAGAGATGAATTTTTAATAAGGTGAACCTTGGGCTTAAGACCTTGCTGAAGGCCGAAAATCACCATTATCAACATTGGAGAGATCACCCTATCAATGCCCCAATTAGGCCCTTATCCGCTTGGGATGATGATTTCAACTAGTTAAAATGGGTCTACTTACCCTTTATCTAGCTTAAACTAATGTTAATCTAATCTAGCTAATCTAAAATCTAAACTAAATCTAAATATGCATTATGCCTACTAATGTATGATATCGCTCATTCTCATTAGCAGACATAAGACAAGGAGTTATCTTCCTACAACTGCTTGAAGATGGTAATACTTCGTTGAAACGTGGGCTCAAAAAGGACACATAGATATTTTCTCCAACTAAAAGGAGACTTTTAGAAATGCATTTAATTAACCTAAATGCAAATTCAATCTAGCCTACATGCAGACAATAAAAAGTAGACCTATCTTATCTTGATTAAGAAACTATTTAGATCTTATTCTAATCAAGAGCAAGGTAACAAACATGAATAAGCTTGGATTTAGGATAAAAACAAAGTTAACAAATCAGAGAAAGAGTTCTATGATTTGCTACTAATTCAAATGAATATGTGCAAACAACTATCTGATAAACAATTATCAGATATTTGTTTCACATTTACCTAAATCCAAAGGAAATTGCACTTGAAATAGAAGATCATGTCAGATCAATACAATAGTCCAAATAAAACGACAAGAAGGAAACCAAACTAATATGTCATTAAGTTGATAGTTATCTATCAACTTAAAGAATAAGAGTTTGCTTAAATGCAATAATAACTTCAAATCCATCTCTGCCTAACTTGCAAGTTAGCTTGACAAAGTTTAAAAGGAACATGAATAATCAATTCTAGCAATAGTACTCGGACAAATCATCATACTCATAAAACAAAAATGAATAAGAAGTAAACAA
Organism: Pinus tabuliformis; assembly: GCA_031772625.1. Classification (NCBI taxonomy): domain Eukaryota; kingdom Viridiplantae; phylum Streptophyta; class Pinopsida; order Pinales; family Pinaceae; genus Pinus; species Pinus tabuliformis. Next base: position 75,261,781 of record CM062819.1, on the reverse strand, counting down.
TGTCTCTTTGTTAATGATTAAAAAAAGGTAGTAGTACTCAATAATGAACATAAACAAAGACTTCTCCATTGTTGATTCAATATTGTATCAAACCCTAAAATACAAAGAAATATACAGTAATGTAATTCACAGTAATGTAAGAAAGAAATATGCATTAATGTAATAGCCTCCTATCCTTCAGTCTGTGACCCCTAGTTCTACAAAAAGATGCCCTACCTTTTACAATAGTGCAATAATAATCTCTATCTACAGAAATATAGATCCATTAAATAGGGCCATCATTGGTTTTAATAGCTTTCCAAAAGAGAATCCGCCCTAGGTTTTCTCCAAAAAATAAAGAAAATTTCCTTCTTTGTAACTTGTAAATTCACGCTTATTTCTTGTCTCTTTTTTTTTTCACACAATAATATTTACTTTTTTTTATTCATAAGAATAAAAAAGAGTACAATATTGTTGTAGCTTCCTTTTGGAAATATGTTGGGCATGGAATCCCCCCGAGGCATGTTTTGGGGCTCAAAGCCCATGTTTTGACCGAATAGTGTTGTAAAGCCCCGCGAATTGCGGGCGCAGAAGTATGTTAGAGTCAGAGGGTTGTCCGCCCTACTTTGAAATGTAATTTCGGCCTACCCATGGTCCACGGACCATGGGATTGTATAAATAGAGCGAGGCTTTAAGTGTAAAAGATAACTAAGGAAGTAGAGAACAAGTCTAAGTGATTGAGTCACAAGTGTAAAGTGTGTCTTAGGTCGTAGAGTAGGAGAAGGCTTTGTAGCTGAGTGCACAGAGGCCTAGTAGTCCGCAGTTGAGTGCGCGGACCCTTGCAGCTGAGTGCGCAGGGTGGAGTCGAGTCTATAACCGAGGAAGGAAATAATAAAGAGAAGTTTTATCTAAATTCTGTGTATCTGTTCTTGGGTTATTACATGTTTGATAGAAATTGCAAATATACTATTTACTTACTACGCGCACTTGTATGAATGATTTATATTGCTAAGTATAACTTAATGCATACAAGTAGGCTAAGTTACTCAACTAATAGTGGAACATTAGTAAGGAATTGGGAAATAACAACGTTCGGCCCCCCAGTAGGGTTGCGCGAAGGCAGCATCTCAAGCTGCGAGGTACGGGTAAGTGCACATAGCAACGTGCGCACAGGGTCGAACCATGGACCTCTCGAATTCATCAGACATCTCCAGGGTGCGGAAACCTGGTTCTAGCACCCTCCCATACTACTTTGGGTGAGACCTCGACCCATGCTCCGCGGACTGTTGCCGAAAGGGCCAGTAGTACCAGGATTTGTTTGGCTAAATCACCTCTAAACCTGGGTGAGGCCCCAACAAGCCAACAAATGGTTCCGTTTCTGGGACCGGGATCTACATGAGAGATGTCTGATGTCGTTTCACTGGAATCCGACAAAGAAAGAAATTGAAGGGTGGTTGGATAGAAAAATTCACGAGTTTGCGGCGCAGGAAAACAAGAATCCGCGAGTATCAAAGGAATAGTGGTTAGAGCGCTACTTATATACGGAAATCCACGAAATTTTCTTTGCATCCTTGCCCTATGTGTTGTACGAGTGGATCGCGAAGTTAGCAGACAATCAAGGAAGTTGTAGGCTCAACAAACCTATTGTGTGGAATCCAGAGTTGGTGCGCATACTAGAAGCATCAGAAGATAAGATCGCGTGCACTGTGGACCATTGGCTCGATCGAATTATAGGAGGGTTTAACACCGAATTCGCGGTAGACACGTCAGTCAGCTACAACGAGGCAGAATGATGCTTCCTTAAAGGACCGCGAGGTAAGTATATTAAATATTTGAACACTTGGATTAAAATGCTACTGTGTGAAAAACGGGTTATGCGAATAAATTGATGTTTGGGGCTATGCGAAGTGGGAGGATCTACAGAAACGAAGGTAGCGTAAAGATAGAAACTAGCCCCTTAATTTTGCCTTGGCGAGAAAGCGAGGAAGAGCTCGCGAAAGTATCACCAAGAAGTGTGATCAGTCTGATAAGGCAGGGAATTTTGCGCATACCACCCCCACCTACACCACCACTAATTTCAACATCTTCACCACCATCTCCGCCCACACCACCTTCGCCACCACCACAGTTCAATATGGCGAGCGCAATAAAGTTGTTGGTGTTCAAAGGGGCAGGGAACGAAGATTGGAACCAATTTTGGTTCGTAGTAAAGGCTGTATGGGAAGCGCAAGGAGTCACGAATGACAACATAAAGAAGGTAATGCTGGTAAGCGCGTTGCAGGATCGCGCACTAACATGGTACATTAAGCATTCCAATGACAATACGAACACATGGATCCTAGATATCCAAGCTCCGTTAAACAGGGAATTTAGCAGGCCAAAATAAGAGACACAGTCGATTATCGGGTTTAAGGAAATCGCGATGCTTCCAGGCAAGACCCCCTAGGATTTGGATCAGAGATTGAAGGTTATGATTTGCGAAGCCAACATGACCTTGACGGATGGACAACACCTTGCATGGTTTTTAGTGTCACTAACGCCGCATCTAAGGACCGCGCTATCATAACAGAAGCTATCCACTCAGGTCGAAGATTTGGAGATTGCAATGAGATTGCACGAGACCCCAATACAAGATCCTAGTCTGGGAGTCCAACAGATCCACGCGCAGTTGAAAAACCTGTGTCTGGAGATGCAAAGTTTGAAACAAGACAGGACGACTCACCCAGAGGCACGCAAGGAGGTATGGTGCATAAAGTGCAAAGGCTAGGGACATGACAAGGACCATTGTCTAGTTTTCGCGAACTACCTAGCGAGAGGAGGGCCAATGCCATTGAGACCAGAGGCACAAGAAGGACTGAGCACGACATCTTCACTATGGTGCGCGATTTGTCAGATAGGAGGGAAGCATGCTACAAATAACTGTCATCTATTACAATAGTATACACAGACGTCCCATCAGTTATTCTGTAATTTCTGCAGATCAGTAGGCCATGATGAGCACACCTGTAGAAGTTATGAATTGATGATGGATCAAACTCCTACCTATAGAGTTCAGACCGAAACGTGAGCCCTCGATCAAAATGCAAGGATGGCATGCATTGGATTTTAGGGGCACGGACGAGGTCGAGGTGGAATGGGACCAGGAAGGGATCGCCGACAGCTGGTTTGTTACAATTGCGGAGGTCTAGGGCATTATTCCCTCGATTATATAAATCCGACGAGAGAATCATGTTTATATTGTACCCAGTTTGATCACGAGATGGAGGACTGTCCCACAATGATAGCGAGGTTGTGTGATAAATGAACACTCCAACCTCCACCAACCCAGAACCTGCAAATGATGAGGTCTGAGTCACGCGAAGAGGACCCGAATGTAAAAATCGTGCTTTGAAGCGATATCACAATAGGAGATGACAAGGGTAAGCAGCGAGCAGAGAGTGCTTGGGTTCACAAGGCTCCAACAAAGGAACCAGAGTTCGATTTGGAACAAGCGAAGGAGACATTCATGGAAGCTAAGAAGAGCTTCACGGAGGCCTCCACTTCAGGTAGTAAAGACAAACTAGAATCGGAGATGGACCCATCAATGATTACTACCTTTCTGGAGACATGCATGAAGTTGTTACGTGACAGCAAGGCTATGAAGGGACTACAAGAACTCATCACTAGGTGCACTGGGTCAGGAGAACCGTGCGTAGTCCGGAAGCTCAGGAAGCACACAACGCGAACAAGAAGGGAGATGAGATTGATTGCGCAAATCGGGGAATATGAAATGGATCAAGTGATTCTGGATCTAGGATCAGATGCAAACGTCCTGCCGAAGTAGACATGGGAATGCATGGGCAGGCCCACGTTGTAGTGGTCTCCTATTCGATTGTGAATGGCGAACCAACAAAAGATCCTACTGATGGGAAGATTGCAGGGAATAGCAATAGATATCAAAGGTGCGAGCACGCTTGCAGATTTCGAAGTGATAGAGATTTTTGATGACAACAATCCCTATCCTGCGCTACTAGGAATGGATTGGGCCATTGACATGAATGGAGTGATAAATCTAAAGAAAAGCAAGATGATTTTTGAGAAAAAGTCACTACGTGTAGTGGTACCTTTAGACCCTGTGGAAGGATCGCACTACACAAAGCCAGTGCACGACGATGAGAATGATGATGATATAGATTGTATCTACAAGATAACCGCTCAGGAACAGGATTGGGTCAATCCTACAATAGATGGCAGGATTTCGTGGGAGTGCGAAAGATCTTGCACACCAGATTCGGATGAGGAAATAGAACGATGGCAGAACCAGTTACAGGAGGTAACCACGCTCAATTGCAACATGATGGTAAGATCATTGCACTGCATGACAACAAAGATAAGGGATTTGCCTATGTATGACAGGTTGAGCGAGGTGGATGATTTCCTGACAAATTTTGAAAGACAAGTACCAGAACAACAGCGTTTTGACGCTTTGAAATGGGCACTATGCACTACACCTGGAAGGTGGTGGGTTACACATCAGAGAAGTTTTGAGGACTGGTGCGGATGCAGAAGGATGATGCACCTATGATTTGGGAAACCGCAAATGCAGTTAATAGACAAATATGGCAGACGAGATGATCCACGTGCACACCTCGCGAAATGGACCAAGGTCTACGAGGAAGAGCCACAACCTGAATGGGTGCATTTGTTCTGTCATACCCTGATGTCATACCCATGAATTGGTATACTGAGTCAGAGCTCTGCCATGGCATGAGTGAATGGGATATCTTGCGCTAAGGATTCCTGTTAACCTTCACGTTTGAAGATCGTTGGTGGGATACTGTTGATGATGCGCTACAAGCAGTAAAAGAAACTATCTTTAAAATACCCCAGGAGCCAATGGAAGTGCTTCAGCCGGAATGGGCGACACAACTGAGCTGTGCACTAGAGTGTTACAATGTAAATATTGAGGAGGATGATGAGGATGCATTTAATATTAACATTCCAAAAACTGAAGGTTGTCGCAAGGTTCGAGGACCATTGATTGAGGATCTTGACATCACCGAGCCGCTAAAAATGAAGCAGGTAAACATTGGAATGGAGGAAAAACCAAAGTATGCAACGCTCGGTGACTATTGGGATGATGCCACGGTGGATAAGGTCACTAAGTTACTCCGCGAGTACCAAGACTTATTCCTGACCAAGATTACGAACTTAAAGGGATCGTTGGCAACTTAGGGATGATGAATATCACCCTGAAACCCGATGTGAAGCTGGTTAAGAAGAGGCCTTACCACTTGAATCCAAAGTATAAGAGTCTAAATAGAATTAGACAAAATGCTCGCAGCAGAAATTATTGAGCCGGTGGAGGAATCTGTTTGGGTGAGCCCTATGGTAGTGTAGGAGAAAAAGCAGAAGGGCAAAATAAGAATATGCGTGGACCTCAGGACGCTGAATGATACCTGTGTACACGACCCATTGCCAAAACCGTTCACAGATGAAGTATTGGAAAATGTTGGCGGACAAGAAGCATACTAATTCACGGAAGGGTTCTCAGTGTACCACCAGATCAAAATCGCGCTGGAAGACAGGAGCAAGAAGACCTTCGCAATGGAATGGGGCTGCTTTCAATACACCGTTATGCCATTTGGGTTGAAGAATGTGCCAACCATATTTTCGCGCACCGTTGTTACCGCACTCAAAGAATACATCCACAAGTTCCTGGAGGTCTATCTAGATGATTGGACTATCTTTGGATTAGTTAAGCACCAAGTAGAAAGCTTACGCTTGATGCTGGATACTTGCCGACGACACCAGATTGTGTTGAAACTTAAGAAGTGCACATTCCTCGTTCCCTTTGGGAACCTATTGGGACATGTGGTTTGCAAACAAGGACTGATGGTGGACCCTGCGAAGATTGCAGTGATTCTAAATTTGGAAGCACCGCGAAGTGTTAAATAGTTGTGTGCTACCTTGGGACACACAGGGTACTACAGGAAATTCATCAAAATTTATGGCCAAATTACCACGCCGATGGAGAAATTACTGAAAAAGGATGTCACATTTTGCTGGAATGACAATTGCATGAAGAGCCTGGATGTCCAAAAGGGGAAATTGGCCTCCGCTCCAATCCTGGTCTTCCCAAAATGGGATGTGGAGTTTCATGTTCATGTTGATGCGTCGTGTTAGTGCTCACACAAGAGGGAAGAGAGGGCTTAGATCATCCTATCACATTTGCAAGTCATAGATTGTCCAAAGCCGAGAAGAACTATTCCACAACTGAGCGCGAGGGGTTGGCGATGGTGTACGCGCTCCAAAAATATCGGCACTATTTGCTAGGAGGACATTTCAAGATGTATACTGACCATTCCACGCTAAAGTACTTGGTCAATAAGCCTGTGTTGGGGGGGCGCATATGTAGGTGGCTCTTATTGTTCCAAGAACATAACTTTGAGGTCATGGTCAAACTTGGACGCTTGAACGCGGGACCGGATCACTCGTCGCGTATTGAGACGGGCAAGGAACGTACTAGTTTGGAGGAAGGATTACCTGATGCATAGCTCTTTGTGGTGCGAGTTGCGGACCTGCACATCGAAGATATAATCCACTTTCTGACAACAGGGACTGCTCCGAAGGAATACTTTGTCCAATAGAAGAAGGAACTGGTGGTGCGCACGATGGATTTTTCTGTCATTGTAGGGCACCTATACAAAATTGGAAATGATGAGATATTGTGAAGATATGTACCTGAAGTTGAACGAAGTCAGATCCTCGTGGAAGCACATGGGGGCGTTGCAGGAGGACACTATGCAGGACGTGCGACCGCACAAAAGATTCTTCGTGCAGGGTTATGGTGGCCAACCCTTCACCAGGATTCAAATGCACATTGTAAGGCTTGCGATATATGTCAAAGGACTGGAAAACCATCACAGAGGGATGAGATGCCATTGAATCCACAAATGACACTGCAGCCATTCGAGAAATGGGCAATTGACTTTGTGGGACCTATCAAACCTCAGGGAAAGACGGGCGCGCGCTACATCATCACCGCGACGGAGTACCTGACACGATGGGCGGAAGCACAGCCGGTCAAAGATTGCACGACTGCTACGGCTGCGAATTTTTTGTTTGAAAACGTGTTGACCTGATTTGGCTGTCCGAAAATCTTAATGAGTGATTGCGGAACACATTTCTTGAATGAAACCATCAACGCACTCATAGAAGAATTCCAAGTGTATCATCAGAAAAGTACACCGTATCACCCACAAACCAATGGGACTATAGAAGCATTCAACAAAATTCCAGAGACTACGCTGACCAAAGTGTGCAACGAAAAGCAAAGTGATTGGGACTTGCACGTACCTGCAGTGCTATGGGCTTACAAGACAATGTGCAAGAAACTGACGGGCCAAACACCATTCCAATTAGTTTATGGTGTGGAAGTTGTCATGCCGATGGAATATCATACCTAGTCTGCACATAGCAGCGATCACAGGGATGACGGACCGTGAAGCTCTGGAGGAAAGGCTTGCACAATTGGAAGAACTTGAGGAGGAATGGTTCTTGGTCGGATTTCATCAACAGGTACAAAAGTAGAGTGAAAATTCCTGGCACGATCACCATATTAAGTTGTGCACCTTCAAGGTAAACGACTTAGTGCTGCTATATGACAATAAGTTTGAAAAATTTCAGTGAAAATTCAGAATGCATTGGCTGGGACCATACATGGTTAAGGAAGTTACAGAAGGAGGCATGGTCTAGCTAGTCAAACTAAATGGAGAACCCTTCCCAGGCAAAGTGAATGGCAGCCGCTTGAAGCCCTGCACAGGTGGGCCGACTATCTGACTAGCCAGCCGAAGAAAAGTCTTCGTACTTCGAGGAGCCGGACAAAGGTGCGGGACTATAAACATATGCAACAAATACCGGTACACATGTATGGAAAAAATTCAGACACGAAGGTCTCAGAATAGAGGATGCAATAGATTCAGCAAGTAGTGGCTCAGTGCGTTGCCAACATCAGTACGGTTCGAGAATAGTTGGAAGGACTCCGCGCCAAGATTGCCGCACCGACATAGTGACTTGAGGGCGAGTCACGATGTTTGTGTTGGGGACTTGTTGGGCATGGAATCCCCCCGAGCCATGTTTTGGGGCTCAAAGCCCATGTTTTGACCAAATAGTGTTGTAAAGCCCCGCGAATTGCGGCCGCGGAAGTATGTTAGAGTCATAGGGTTGTCTGCCTTACTTTGTAATGTAATGTCAGCCTACCCATGTTCCACGGACCATGGGATTGTATAAATAGAGCGAGGCTCTAAGTGTAAAAGATAACTAAGGAAGTAGAGAACAAGTCTAAGTGATTGAGTCGCAAGTGTAAAGTGTGTCTTAGGTCGTAGGGTAGGAGAAGGCTCTACAGCTGAGTGCGCAGAGGCCTAGTAGTCCGCAGCTAAGTGCACAGGGTGAATTCGAGTCTGTAACCGAGGAAGGAAATAATAAAGATAAGTTTTATCTAAATTTTGTGTATCTGTTCTTAGGTTATTACATGTTTGATAGAAATTGCAAATATACTGTTTACTTACTGCGCACACTTGTATGAATGATTTCTAAGTATAACTTAACGCATACAAGTACGCTAAGTTAATCAACTAACAGTGGAACACTAGTAAGGACTTGGGTAATAACAACGTTCAGCCCCCGAGTAGGGCTGCGTGAAGGTGGCATCTCAGGCTGCAAGGTATAGGTAAGTGTGCATAGCGACGTGCTCTCAGGTTCGAACTGCGGACCTCTTGAACTCATCAGACATCTCCAGGGTGCGGAAACCTGGTTCTAGAACCCTCCCATACTACTTCGGGTGAGACCTCAGTTCGTGCTCCACGGACTGTTGCCGAAAGGGCCAGTAGTACCAGGATTTGTTTGGATAAATCACCTTTGAACCTGGGTTAAGCCCCAACAAGCCAAAAAAATAACCAACAATTTGTAGGTAACAAAAAACTGTAGGACTTGTTCCTTTTGTTCTGTATACAAACTGACTGTTCGACAGGAGACTATGAGGAATTTTACATCCAATTACTTGTAGGTATCTACAAATCTGCAAGCCTAGTTTTTTTCACTAAATTCAATTTGACTGAAAATACTACCTTTGAAGAGTGAGATTACAATAATAGATACATTTCAAATTACATTATTACATTAATAGAGTGCTAAACTTTTTCAAAAAGATTTTGAAATTATAAAAGGATGTCTTGAAATTTGTAGTGAGATAAATTTTGATGCCTAAAACATAAGTAGATACCTGTGATGTTGAATGCATGAAATCATTTGAATTGTAATGTTGGAGAAAATTTTACCCAAGAGTTTATAGTATTTTTCCATTAATTCAAGTGGTCCATTGGAATAGAAGCAATGCCTTGAGCCTGAATGTCAATATAATCCTCATATAGGATGGAGTCGGGTTCCAGAGAAAGAGCTGATTTTGAAATCTTGTTGGCTATTGTATTGAATTCTATATAGACGTGTTTGAATCTAATTTCTAGGAAATGTGATTTTCTTCTTCTACTTTGTGCTTCCAAGCCATTAGATTTAATACTTATAGTTGGGAAACACCAGACAACCAATACATGATGCATTTGGAATCACCCAGAATTAAAATGCTTTTGATGTTTTTCAACATGGCTAGAGACGAGAGAACCCACACAGCTACAAGATTTTCTTTGGTATTAATCCTTGATCCTAGACCAATTCTAGAGAAGACAGATCTATTTCCTGAGCACTTAATCAGACCTCTCCCACCATAGGTATTCTCTTGAGCCGATCCGTAAAAACAACCAATGGGAAGGTCAGAAGGGATGTTAGGAAACTGAATTCTTCTTTAAGATTTTCGAGATTGTGAAGGGATATATTCTCTGAAGAGGGGAATAATTTTGGCATATTGCATGAGGGTGCTATTGACGGTGTTGGACCCGCCAACATTCAAGGGGATCGCCTTGGTAAGAAGTCCCAACTAGACCTCAGACTGTTTGGAGTAGGAGTCCCAACAGTGAGTGGTAATGTAGTGCCTTGACTGTTGTAGCACACAGAGATAAGTATTATGAATTTGGTCAGGAGCAAGTGTGTTACCTTGTAGCGAGTTAATTGAGATGCATGGGGGTTCTAACACACACAAGGGAAAAGGAAGTGTGTCCCTTAGAAGCCGGTAATAGTACACAACCTGAAAGGAACACATGAACGAAATGACATCACAAGCTGGAAAGCGGAATAGTCCACAAACCAAAGTGACAGGTTAATCCAACAACACACCTTCAACCAGATTCATACAATTTCATACAAAATAGTTCACAAGAAAATGCGTAAGTTAAACAACATACATTGCTAAAGCAACTAGAATAGTCCAGCTACAATAACAACATATGCATGAAAACGTGTTGGCTCAGTTATATTATTATAAGTGAAAGTTCCATCCATACATACACCATTGAAAGCCACTAGTCCCAATAATGGAACATTACAGTCAAGAACATCTGCTCTTCCAAAGAAGTATAATCACTTTATGTTTTGGAGAAGCCAAGGCTCGACACAATACTCCCAAGCCTTCTCTAAGCCTAAGCCTAGCCAAAAGCTTGGCTCCAAAAATCCCCTTCTATAAGTTATGAGGTTCTATTTATAACAAAGGGTGGGGTGACCCTTAACATTCCCCTTTAACTCTTTGACTACCCTCATAACTCTTCATCTTATTTACAGATAACTCAATATATTACATAGTGACTGTTCACATTCCACTAATCACACTTGGAATTTTACTTACAACATATTACAAATAATATACATTTTCCACATTTACCCATGTGAGACAAAATAGGCTAGAGACAACCTAACAATACAAAACACTATGACTCATAAGTTTGGGGAAATACCAAATCGGCAACATCCACTTGATGACTCTCAGTGACGTTGTTATAGACATTTTTGTGCCTTACAACATTGAGCATGAAATGTCCATAATCTAAGGGATCCAAAGTCCCTAAACATGTTGTTCCTACCCCTAGAGGAACAAGGCTAACAAACCACAGCAATTCACAGAAGTTCACCAGAAACTGCTCAAAAACAAGTCAATTCAGGATCAATTCAGTGGCTCCACTAGCTGTTTGCGCTGAATGTCAAAGCCAACACTGGCTACCTGCACTGAATGTCAAAGCCAACACTGGCTACCTGCGCTGAGCGAGAGTGGACATGTGGCAAGTTCATTCCACAAGGTGTCAAAACCCAGGAAGCTTCCAAAATGACACTTGCCTCAGGGAATTCGACTGGTGATGAGTAAGAGGTTCCAAATCTCCAAGTGGAAGCAAGAACCTCCAAGTGGAATCAAGAACTGACAGAGGGAGAGGACACTAGTCAGATCTCAAGCTGACTCATCCTCTCTCCAAACATCTATATATGGATCTCTCCTCCATGAGATCTGGAGGCTGGAATTTTGTTATTGCAAAGAATTGTTGTTGGTTTGAGATTGGAATCATTGGGTGCTTAATGCTTTGAAGGGGGTGAAGATAGGAATTCCATTTGCTGGGAAGGAGATGCTGGATTGGAGCCCTCTGGGTTGTATCTCTTCCTGAACCTTGTTATTCATCAATAAAGCTATCTTGGTTTCTCCTATATACTGATGTATTTTTGATGTATGAATGCATTAGTATGTTTAGTTTATTTCTAATCCTAAACTAGTTATGAATATGAATCCATGTCTTGTGTAGTGTTCTCTTCTTGTGATCTTGTAGAAACCTCTTGAAGCTGGGCGAGCGAGAAAGCAAGTAGCTGGGAACTCTCCAAGAGAAGAGAAGTTGGATCGAGGGACAAACGGAAGACACCGGTGAGTCCATCTATCTCTCTTCATTCTTAATTCATAAAGGAAGAATACTAGAATAGCTGTCTCTGTTTGTTGCTAAGGCACTGTCACACCTTAGGTGGATAGGATTGTCCTGCATAGGCATTTTTCCCCACAACAAATTGGCGACTCCGCTAGGGAGATCTGTTTAGTCATTTTATTTGTGTTTCTATCATTGTTTGTTTCATAGACTCGACAGCAACAATCGAACTGCATCTACTATTCCCGGATGCAATGTAGACAGTTGCTGCTTTGATCCAATCACTGGACTTGTCTATGATCTAAACAATGGACTCACAAATGATTTGATGATCCTTTGTGATAGATCTTAGTACCCCCTCAAACCATCCCTTTGATTACACCTTGCTTGTTGCTTTTATTTGGCCTGAAACAGTGAATTAAATAGCAATCTGTGACCCAGAACCCAGTGAGAAACGAGAGTTTCTCCTTCAGCGCAGACCCAGTGAAGGGATTCTGCCTTTCAACGCAGGTCCCGTGAAGGCTACCTGCGCTGAATGTCAAAACCCCTGTGTTGAGGTTGCGCTGAACCAGTTTGCCCTTGTGCAGCTGGGGTTCTCTGCTCTGTTTTGCCTTGTTTTGATCTCTGATTTTTGCAGCCCGTAACCAGCATAGGTACCTGTCTGATAACTCCTTTTCTCTGCTTAAATTCAGCCTCCTTTTGTACAAAAAGACTGTGAGTGTTTTTATGTGTTTGTGGCATCATTTACAGTTTTCCTTTGCATGAGTGAAATAATCATCCTGTAGCCCTTGATTCAGATCTATTGACTGTGATCTTAGGAGAGAGTTCATTGGCTGTTTACAGTTGATTATCCATTTACTTTTGCTTATTGGTTTGAGTTTGTCTCTTTTAAGTGTCAAAAAAAGTATTCATTTCGAAAATCGTTAAGTGTTGTAATCTCTTCTACCCTCTCTGATTTCGAAAAAGTAAACTTGTTTGTATTTGTCATTTAAAAGCAAATTCAAAGTTGTATAAAAAGATTTCTTTGTAGGCATCAATACTAAGAAAGCGGAAAACAAACACCTGCATTGTGCATTTGCATCTTGATAGTTTGCATGTTTGATTTAGGAAAAGTGCATTAGAGTGTGCTGATTGCTCTTTGAGAAAAGATGGTGTCTTTCTTTTCCCTTTGTAGCTAGGATTTTCATAAGTTGAAAAGATAGAAAAGCTTGCTTATCATCTTTAGACTGCATTTAGGAATTGTATCATACATCTCGTGGTGATCCTCAAAAGGAAAACTTCTAAAAAGATCAACCTAAAATAAATTGAATGAACATAACAACGCTTTGTAACTTAATGCACAACATAGAGGTCTAGGCTAGAGACGTGTTCCGGCGTCGTAAAACCTGGTGACTGTCGATCTCGCTGATGGTGGGTGATTCCTCCTGAGGGACGATAGCGCCAGTACGGATTGTGCTCCCACGTACCATCGCGTATATCTTGGGAGACCCCTATAGGCATAAAACCTTTATCCTTAGGAAGCTGTGTCGGCCGCCCTACTGATCACAATGCACTGAACACAGCATTCAGGAAGATCGACCGCCCGTACCCTAAAAATTATTCTGCAGTTTTGCGAAAAGTTTGGCACCCTCTACCTAGAACTCCAGAGCAGTTCCTTTTGGCCTTTTTCAAACTCTATAACGGAAAAAGTCCACCCGAGCATTTGTCACTTCGGGCTCGTTAAAACATCGAAGGAGACTAGAGTCATCTTTTGCTTTTTCTCGACTCTTTAAAATTGAAAAAGCAGGTTGTGTCTAAGCGTCGTTAAAATTTATTTTAAACGGAATAATCATCACCATTCCCTCGTTGATCTTCGAAGTTAGTCTCTTTTCATCGTAAGTTCTTGTAGAATCGCTAGAAAATCTTTTGGATAGACTAGATATGTCTGAACAACCGTCGACATCCAGGACTGTGTCATCCGACACAGCAGCGGCAGAGCCTCCTGCTGCTACCCCAACGATGTTCGATGGTATACCATCTGTCCCGGCAAGTTATCAACAACAAGCCGGAGTCCCATCAGGGATTGCTTCGGCGACATGGTTAGTTCCTATTTCTTCATCCGGATTATCATCTGGTATTTCTTATGTTGAAACTCAACAAATTGATCCAATGTGTCTTCAAAGGCCAATCTGCCCTTTAAGTATTGGATTGCCACGATATGGAGGGCAGTATGCCTTTTCATTGTTCCCTCCTGGAGAACAACCATATGGGAGTTTACAACAAAGTTCAGGTCAAACTGGAATTACATCCAGCGGTTTGGTACCAATACTGCCTCAGCAACCAAGGGTTGTATATTCAATGCAACCAGTCCACCCTGTGTCGAATATTCCCACTATACCTGCTATGGTTACTGCGTCACAAGTACAAGCGCTACCTGTTGTATGTCAACCCCAACAGCCTCAGGTTGCAATACAACAGCCTCTTGTCTCAACGACTCAATCACAACCTCAGGTTAGTGCCTCCTTATCTGGAGCGACTCAGGATCAAACAAGTATTGTGACTCCTCATCTTGGTCAATCATCCAGTATTGGTCAACAGCAAATGGTTCAACAACCAGAGATGGTTCAAACTCAACAACCCCCATTCCAGCAATCATATCAAGGACCTGAGCAACAAGTCTTTGTAAGTAATGGGAAATCGCATTTCCAAAGCGGTAATCAACAACCATATTATAATGGTTATGCCCATCAACCTTGTCAAAGTTGCCAGCATCAAATACATTATGCTGGTATGCAAAGACCCACTGCTTAGGAAATTCCATCTTATCCTGGGTATGCTTCGCCTAACCTGAATCAACAGTTTCCCTTTGTAGCAACTCTAGAATTACCATATCTAAACCGGCTGACGAATGATCCAATTGCTTATGCCCCTTGGTGGCCAGCGATTCCGCATAAACTTCCGTCAGATATTCCTAAATTTAATGGAAATCCGGGTGAAGATCCGTCGAATCATGTGATGACATTTCATCTGTGGTGTTCATCAAACACCCTAAACGATGATTCGATTAGGCTTCGCCTTTTTCAGAGGACGTTAACTGGTCCAGCGGCAAAATGGTATATTGAATTGCCTAAAGCTTCGTTCAACAACTTCAGTACCTTAGCCACGACTTTCTTAACCCATTTTCAATTACCGATAAGGTATGAAACGGGAATGGAACTCCTAACCAACTTCAAACACACAATGGCCACTGACATATCTGATCATATACATGAGTGGCGACGTCGTCGTAGGATGGTAAAAACGTACGTTCCCGATCAGCTATTAGCTAAATGGTTTATCAAATCCTTACTTCCTACAATCACGGAAGATGTGGCAAAGGGGGGAGTCGTAACGGAAGAGCAAGTCATCGGTCGTGCGCAATATCTGGACTTGGTCTATACTCAGTCTGGCACGCTCTACGACAAAATACCTGACGCCCCTAGACCGGAATTCTCAATTCCTCCTCCTCCTAAATCAAACAATGACTCTCATGCCATCGATGGCGTGATTGGCACGAAAGACACGAAATCGACAAAGGCTACATCTAAAAGGGCCCGTAAGATTTCCAGTCAAAATGCAAATGAGGAACTTCTTGCCTCGGAAGTAAATGTCGCGTCGACCGACAAGGGCAAACAACTGAAGCAACCAGGGGGCAAGAAGAAAAAGAAAGGGAGAAAAAGGAAACCCCCTGCGGGGTGTCATATATGCGATGAGGATCATTGGACGAGAGATTGTCCACATATAGCTGAAGTTAAGAAACTCTTTAAGAGTTCAAAAACCTCAGCAGTATTGACTGATCCGTTTCCAAGCCCGGGTACCAAACTGGTTGCTAATCAAAATGCTTCCCGATCCCAAGTGCTTATGTTGTCTATCTCAAAGCAGCAAAATGATGCTTTGGCAAGGAATAAAGATTACGGGAATCCACAGGTGTCGAATGACAAGGCTAATGAACAACCTAGTAGTTCGACAACAACTTTGACCAAAGTTGTGCCACCCACCATTCTTGAACAAATGATAAAGTCGCCAAAGGGAGTAGTGTACAAGTCGACGTTTAATCCTCGTGCAAAAATAGCACAGAATTATAATATAATAGAGGACTTGGCCCAATCGCCGTCCGCTATGTCAACACTTGAGGTACCGCAAAATTGCCCCTCCCAAGAGCAAGCTTTATTATCAGCAATAGGTGGGATTGGCCCAATGGATTCCAATCTTGTGGCCTTTGATCATAAAGGATATGACCCTCAGTTACCAGCTCAACTAGCTTTCCTTATTCAAGTGAAAGCCCTCAACAAAACTGTTCATCGAACAATTATTGATGAGGGAGCATCTACGTGTATTATGTCGATGAGTTGCTGGAAGAATTTAGGCTCACCATCCCTTTCGAGATCGTCAACGACGTTAAAAGCATTTGATGGACGATCATACACTCCATACGGGATTTTACGTAACTTGCAAGTTGAACTAGGGGGCAAAACAGTAGGAATTGATGTTGAAGTAATTGATGGAAACCTCGATTACAACATCCTACTGGGAAGGCCCTGGATATATGCCGTGGCTGCAGTTGTGTCGACCTACTTCAGGAAGATTGGATTTCCCTTTCAAGGAGGAATTACAGTCGTCGACCAACAAACTTTCCTCCCCGACAGTTCACAAGTTACGGGAAGCATTCCAATGATCCATGGAAGCAATCATTCGCTTCAAAATATTGGAGTAGGTCTCCTAAAAGACCCTGCCTTAATGGGTACTTTTGCCCTACCGCCTGCAAGTAATCTGGCGGAAGTGGCCACAGTGGAAACCTACAATATGAAATCTTCTATATCTGATGGATTCAGAAGATTCCTAAACATTTTGTCAGCGTGGATCATCGCCCTAATAGAAATACTGTAAATACAGTGGGCTCTGAGGACGGTTCTTATCTCGTGTCAACCTCATTAAAAAATGAAACAAGGAGTCATGAGGATAGTTCTTTTATTGTGTCAACCTCATTAAAAAATGAAAACAATCCCCTTTCCAAATCTCAAAGGTAAACCTTCATTCCAACCACCAAGTTGAATGCAATGAAGCTTGGGGGGCATGCAAACTTATATCGAACAATTTTAGCACACATTTCATGCTTGTTAAAAAATAAACGCAAGATCCGAGCAGTTTTAGCGCATAGTTCATGCTCGTTAAAAAATAAACATAAGATCGAGCAAGTGTTTCAATCCGCGTTTAAGCTCGTTAAAAAATGAACTACCCGGTAAATAACCACAGTGAATGTAATATCATCAGCCATTAAAGCCTTGGTCGTGTTTGCACCGTCACCTCCACTTTTCCATTGGCCGATCGTTCACCTCCATATGTTTGTTTACCCATTTTTAGGAACAGCTGCGAAGAGTGATTTCACCTAGCCATCCTTGTGACATTGCCGTGATTGGAAAATTCCAACCTGTACCTGGAATCAGCTGCTAACCCTGTTTATCACTCGTTCCTCAAAAGACGAGTCTTCTTTAAGCTCTTTTCAACTGACTCGTAAAATATGAAAAGATTGCTGAGTCCTTGGCCTTCCAGCTCGTTAAAAGGACAGGAAGTGCTATCCCTCCTCTAGATTTTAATCTTTTTCGACCTGAGGGATTTTTGCACAAAAAGATCGAGCGCTTGTTTTATTCGGCTCGTTAAAACTATCGAAAACTCATCCCTTCTGTATTGTTTTATACTTTTTCGGACCTAAGGGATTAGATGACGAAAAAGGACTTTTGGAGTTAACTTTATGTACCTTTTCAGACTCTCTAAAAATAAAAAGGACCGAGTTATCCTTGTCGTTAGACTCGTTAAAATCATTAAATAGCGACAAACTTGTCTTTAGACGAGAACGAGTTTCACTATCGCTAGGCTCGTTAAAACATAGCGATGGGCTTGCCCGAAGGGCAGGTTATAGAACAAGCATATGTTATCCTCCTCAAGCTTGACAAAAATAAAGAGGTACTGGTCAGCAATGACTCGGGAAAAATTGGGAGAAACTCAAGAAAACTTTGATGGTAGCAAGTCGCTCTTGAACATGACACTTTTCCTCCGTACCACAATCGGGTTGGGTTGTTTCATTCACCGGTCACATCCATGGTCTCGCCATACCATCCATATTTGGGGTAATGCTACCAATCCATCGCATCAGTGTCGCCATATGTTCAAGAGAAGTTGTTCAGAAAAGTCAACCGTGTCCCATCCACTGCCATACATTATCCTTCATCCTTTCATGACCGCCACCCTGAATCATATGTCACAGATCGTTTTCACCTCCATCAAAATCATTAGCTCCGTTCCGTGTCACTGATGTGGGATTCATTAAGGCCCTCCTTTGACGGATCTCTTCTTGTCGACATCAGCTCATTATCCAAGAAGTTGATCTAGGAACAACCCCTTCAGTACTTTGAAGCTTGCATGCCTCAATGGCAAGTTTCTCACTTCCGGCGACAGGTATACATCAATGACCTTCGACCGAAAGATTTTGCGTGGTGTTCAATGCCAAGTCCTTTATTCACACCACGTGAATTGTACTGCAGTACCTTGAGGGTCATTATCATTATCGGTGATTCCTCTCGTGCTTATTAACGGTTTACGTCATTGACCGGTAATCAAGCGATGTCTTTCCATGTTCGACTTCAGAACATTTCTCACATGGATCGACTTGTACTTAGAGTGAAGATCGAGTGAATTTGAAGACCCCGGATCTAGTTTCATCCATCCGGGCTGTGATCTATATTCAGGAAAGATAAAGACATTGACATGTACATCATTGCAGCAGATAATCATCCTACTCAAAGGATGATAATTTCATCAAAATTATCAGTCTACCATCAGATGATTGTTTGTTCTATGTACAGAAGAATGAGTTTATAAAGCTGAGCATGGGAATGCCCGCCTCAGCTAGATCATGAAAGCAGTATGAAAAATAATGTGTTGTATTGTATCTTATTACAGGTCTCCTCCCAGCATTGGATGAACTTCGGATCCCCCTGATAAAGCATTTCACCCGATAAACGGCCTCATACTTTAGGGGGCAACTGTTATAGACATTTTTGTGCCTTACAGCATTGAGCATGAAATGTCCATAATCTAAGGGATCCAAAGTCCCTAAACATGTTGTTCCTACCCCTAGAGGAACAAGGCTAACAAACCACAGCAATTCACAGAAGTTCTCCACCAGAAACTGCTCAAAAACAAGTCAATTCAGGATCAATTCAGTGGCTCCACTAGCTTTTTGCGCTGAATGTCAAAGCCAACACTGGCTACCTGCGCTGAGCGAGAGTGGACATGTGGCAAGTTCATTCCACAAGGTGTCAAAACCCAGGAAGCTTCCAAAATGACACTTGCCTCAGGGAATTCGACTGGTGATGAGTAAGAGGTTCCAAATCTCCAAGTGGAAGGAAGAACCTCCAAGTGGAATCAAGAACTGACAGAGGGAGAGGACACTAGTCAGATCTCAAGCTGACTCATCCTCTCTCCAAACATCTATATATGGATCTCTCCTTCATGAGATCTGGAGGTTGGAATTTTGTTATTGCAAAGAATTGTTGTTGGTTTGAGATTGGAATCATTGGGTGCTTAATGCTTTGAAGGGGGTGAAGATAGGAATTCCATTTGCTGGGAAGGAGATGCTGGATTGGAGCCCTCTGGGTTGTATCTCTTCCTGAACCTTGTTATTCATCAATAAAGCTATCTTGGTTTCTCCTATATACTGATGTATTTTTGATGTATGAATGCATTAGTATGTTTAGTTTATTTCTAATCCTGAACTAGTTATGAATATGAATCCATGTCTTGTGTAGTGTTCTCTTCTTGTGATCTTGCAGAAACCTCTTGAAGCTGGGCGAGCGAGAAAGCAAGTAGCTGGGAACTCTCCAAGAGAAGAGAAGCTGGATCGAGGGACAAACGAAAGACACCGGTAAGTCCATCTATCTCTCTTCATTCTTAATTCATAAAGGAAGAATACTAGAATAGCTGTCTCTGTTTGTTGCTAAGGCACTGTCACACCTTAGGTGGATAGGATCGTCCTGCATAGGCATTTTTCCCCACAACAGATGTACTGATACCAAGCTTGGTACTGTGCTATGGTGTCTCCATACTTCTTGATAGTTTCTTTCAGATAGCAGACTCTTGCCTCTATAGCTTGTGGGTATATGGTCTTGGAACCCTTGTCCAACTCATCCTGAAGCATGCACAACATGGTCTTGTCTACAACAAGACCACCAATGCACTTCTACATGTTTTCTGCGCTTAGCTCCAAGTCATCGCTAGTGCCCTCTCGCCTTAGTTGCTCCATGTACCCGTCGATCTCTAGTCAGACTTGGTTCTTCTCCTTGGCTACAGTGAGGGAACCGATTGACGGCATGTTGTGCATTCTCACCATGACATAAAAACTCTTAAACAATTGTGCATATGAAGCCTGTATGCTACTGATGAATGGGGAAAGCTTCTCATAGTTCTAGATCTGCATCCGGACCTTTGCTTTGTCTAGCTCTACATGTAACTTCATCATCTCGGGAAAGTGAAGAGGGGCTCCTTTGTATCTCATTGTCCATTCTTGCACATGGGAAATAGAAGTTTGTACGTCTCTAAGAGTTTGGATAATATTTCTGCTCCGTCGTTAGAAACCAAATAGATGGACAACCACCTTATGCACGGTGACAAATCCGTCATAGAGTTTCCGCATTGTGGTATCAAGAGTTGATACTTGAGCAAGTATTGCTTTCCTCATCTCTTCCATTGTGGATCCTGCAGATTGTTATGCCTTTCGCCTAGCTGCTTGCAAGCTATTTGCTAACAAGAACTTGAGATTTGAATTTGTGGCTCCTGCATAAGCCATAGTGGTTGGATGCTTCCTAACATCTGACACTATTACCCTTTCCTTCATAAATGCAGGTGACACATGATCATCTGAGAAATTCTTTTTTCGTGCCTGTACAATCTTCTGCTGCAAATCATCAAATGACATATTGTACACATCCATCACTGGATCATCATCAAGGAGAACAACCTCTCTTTTCTCGCTTGGGACTGGTTCTGATACTGGAGGTGGTGGATACTGAGGGGCGAACTTGGATTCTCTTGGAATGAGGTCAGTTTCTTAGTCCTCTGGCTCTTGTCCCAACTCCATGTCCGTTGCTTCAACCATTTGCTCAATCTGCTAAGCAAGCTCCCGATCCTACATCTACTCACCCTCTTCTTCATTTGTTAGTTGTTCTGACTCCTCAACCTATATGGGTGTAGTTTTCTCTGTCATCGTGCCTTGCCCTTCTTATTGTTACTATTTCTTCTTCTCTTCCCTCTCTCTCCTTCTAAGCTATTGTTCATCTTTAAACTTCTTCTATGTTTCCTGCAACTTCCTTTCTGCTTCCTCCAACCTTTGCTTCTCTCTCTTCCTTTGCTCCGCTCTCTTTATGCGTTGTTCCCTCTTTGCCTCAGCATCCAAAGTTGCTTTCTCAATGAGAGGATCTTCTATGAACTTGTAGCTTTGCTCAAACTTGGGTTCTCGGAAATATTCCTCTTAACCTTTTCATGTGCCAGTTTGCTGCTTATTGTTGTTGTTGTTGTTGCTTCCTGTGGTGTTCTTGCCTGCAAAGCAACTTTCCATTCCGTCGATATACTGACTGGTTCATTGAGCTTGGAGTGGTTGTAACAATATCTCCAAGGGTCCTCCTCTACCCAATGACATGCCCCATGGATCCATGTATAATACACCCTCACACAGTGGTTCTTGCAAATCTCGCGGGGATCATATGGATTGTAATCTCTAGTGTCGAACTCAAACTTTGTTATCTCCTTAGCTTCGACATCCACATCTTTCAAGCTCTTAATCTCGTACAATCCAATCTATAAAGGAAGAGTAGACCATGGTGCCTTCTTCCTCCTATGCAGACCTGCTGATAACCTTGTGGAGATGTGATATGCGACCTCTTGCATGACCAAATTGTCCATAGCATACCTTGGTAGAACAAGTGGAGGCTTCTCTCCACCAAACATCCTGATGAAGGTGCCATCGGGTGAGTCATACTAATCTGCAATGTTAAGTAATGTCTGCATCGCTTCTTGGGACATGCAAGGTGGATCCTTCTCAAAGATCAACTTGTACACCGAGGTGATGAAATAGTCAACTAGCCTTGCCATAAATCCTCGATAGATGCACTCGAAAAGCAACTTGCAATACATATTGATGACATTCTCTTGTGGTGTCCATATCCAACCCATTTCAAGAAATTGATGTTGGGCACAGATTGCATCAAGTAAATACATAGACATGTAGAATCTCTCTTGCTCACCCTTGGGCTAATTCCGGGCGTTAGTCACATGGAATTTCAACTGATGAGCCTGTTAGCTACCTATACCAATAGGTTTCATATTTCATGATTGGCTATAGAAGTTCCAAATATGCTATGCTTTGATCATGCAAAGATCACATATTTCCAAGGAAGTACAAGGTGTGTAAATAGATTAATGCATCCCAATTTTGATGGATGGTCCAACAGCCTAATCTGGACCATGTCATGTTTTAAATTGCAGTTGTAGATTAGAGAAAGAAGTCTATCCAAACTGTTTAATCTTGGCAGACAAATAGTTCAGGTAGAGAAGAAAAGGCTCCCAACAGCTTAATCTGGGACATTGGAAGAAATAAGGGTAGAAGTAGATAGAAAAACAAGAGAAAAGCCAAAGAAAAAAAAAGGCAAGTAAGGGTCTGCAAGTCCAAGTGCACCCTCCAAGAAGAAATAAAAAATGCTAGGCAAGTAGCTGGGTAAGTAGTTGGGGTTGCAGAAAGGTTATCTTTACCATTGCAGGTGTGTTAACTTTGTTTTCCAAAGCAAAGTCAATCAATTGAGAAGGTGTTCTTCTTCATCAAGTTGCAGCAGGAAGCATGTCTAACCTCCCTCTTCCCCTTGTTCATTTCATTTCTAACACTCCCTCATCAGTCAAGATTCATGGAAGAAGATTATGGTTTCATGGTGGTTCTTGTTCCTCCACAAGCCACATTTCTTGTGTAAAAATCTTTTCATTTTGATCTACTCTTTAAGCTGAGTGTTTCACAAATAAACTTAGTATTTTCTCCCTTCATTCCCCCCCCATCCATATTAACTCTAATTCTACTATGTAAATCCCTTATATTACCTTTCCCCTAATATTATTAACACCATGGTGTATAAACCCCAAATTTTGTATAAATATCCCTCCCCTTGGCATTATAGCCATATGTTCTCTAAAAAAGGGATCAAATGACACCTGGTCATGTTGATGAACCTAAACCCTAACCCTCCTCCCCCTTTCTGAATCCATTTTTAACCCATTGCACCCCATTTGCAAACATGAACCTTGTAAAAACCTTACTTTACCCTTACCCGCTCTAAATTGCCAAATAATACACAAAAACCCATTTTTTGTGATTAACCAAAGTTTCGGCGCGTATTTGTTTTTTCGAAATATATTGAAAAACCTTACTAAACACCATACCCCGATGATCCTCCGCCTAAGCGCGCATTCCGAAAATAAATATTAAATAATGCCGCGCCTTTGCCGTATCCACCGATCATGTCATCGACCCCGACAGCCGTCCGATCGGAGCTTGAACATCCAACGGCTCTTATCACATCGGAGCGGCTCCGACGTCCGCTGTTTACCCGCCATATCTGCCGATCACATCACTGCCCCGACAGCCGTTGGATCGGGCCCCCCAGATCCGACGGTCCTCATTGATATCGGAGCGGGTCTCATATCCGACGGATACCTTCCGATATCCGTAAAAAGGTTACGTCACTCGGCATCCACGCGTCTCCACCACAGCTCATCGGAGGTACGTCTGACAGATACCTCCCCCGTACCATGAGCGGTGCGATATGAAACCGCTGGCTGTTTCCGGTTTCGGTTATTCCGCCTATACTACGTCACCTCCACATCATCCCACGTCACTGCCACCATGCCGTCACGTCAACCGTTGCGCCCGACCGTCTGCCGATCTGTCCTGCCACTTCACCATCCCCGTGGACCAATCAGAGCCCGCCACCTCACCTATGACGTCAGCCGGCCCTGACCCCACCTATGACATCATGCTGACGTCAGCAGAAAAAACGCGCCAAAAGTCCAAAAAACCAATATTATGGTGAAATTTCGTGTTTTTTCCCATTTTCTTACAAAAGACTTTGTTGCGCCTGCATGCGATTTTCACGTCCAAAGTCCACCAACCTGCAGAACCTGACCAGGAGACCGGCGGCGCGCCATTCCACAGTCATCCGCGACCATTGCTTACTCTTTACCAGGTATTCTCCACTGTAAATCCTTCACGTACCTGCTTTGTCTGTTATTTCCCTCAAAAGAGCTTATAACAGAAAAAACTCTTGAATTCACCGGCAGAAATCCTTGCACCTGCCCCTTTGACAGTTGTGAACTCGAACAATACTAGCCGAGCCTTGTTTGCCTGCATTTTCATTGAAAAACCAAGCTCTGTCTGCGCAATCGCGGCAGACTCATTCAAACCGAATTTAACTACTGAGAGAGACAGAGTGAGGCCAAACATTTGTCCTATTTTGCACTGCAAATAGTATTTCAATTGCTATTTACTAGAACTACTCTCTGTTCCTGATAAATTCACCTCCCTGGTAAAGAGACATTCCTCTGCACTGTCCTGCTCAATTAAAACCACTTTGCACTCAATTCAGAATCCTCTTTTGCAATGGAGACACCTGTAGTACTAAATGTTCAGCCTCTGAATTCCCCTCAAAGGAACTTAGGATGGCAAGCCTTGGCAGATATGGATTACCAAATTACAGAAGAAATGTTTATGAGCAGCAAATTCCACATTCATCTGTTGAATGAGTTGAAAGCCAAGCATGAAAATGGGACAGATATATTGGGCATATTGGACTCTTTCCTCCCTATTTTCAAGCTCCCTCAAGTCAACCAGTTCCCTGAACTAATCCACCTCTGTGCTGAATATTATGATGCTTCTCAAAGGGCTGTTGTTGACCCATCTGGTTCAGTACTTTTCTATGTTACCCCTCAAGCCATCAGAGACATGCTTTGCTTCAACACTCAGAAGAAGTTGGTCCCTTTGTCACTAGTGCACCTAATAAAACAAGGGGCTAAACTGACAGATGCTCAAATTATCAAACTTAATCAATTATACATTAACTCTGATATTGTGATGTACCCTCCAATTGGTCATGTATATCTCAATGGGCTGGGCAGAGACCTTGCAGATATGATTAGTCCCATCTTGGGATATAATTCAATTGAGCATATTGATACAACTATGCTGGTAATGATGTCTATGTTTGCTCCTGGCAAGTCACCAATCTGCTATGACTATGCCACCTACATATCAGACAAGATTCATGAGCAATTGATGAATTTGGCGAGAGAAAGGGTATTCAGATATACCTCCTACATCTATCATTTGATCTCATACCATCAACATGAAAAATTTCATTTTTCTATTAAAAGGGTGGATGCCCAGGGCAATCCTAGATCAGTGGTCTATTGGTCCTCTGTCTTCCACACTACACCTGAATCTCCATACACTTACTGTGAATTTATTGATCAGTTCATCCATCCAGCTATGACAATGCTAATGAGCTCGCCTCCTCCAAGACTCACTGATGACATGCAGAGAATTCTTCAGCTATCTAAAGCTTACAGCATTGGGGATTGGTACTTCTACCAAAACCACACTGTCATCAAGATATATGGGTGTGATTTGCCTCCATTCAGATTACCTAAGTATGTGCCTATGAGGCTATTTTCCCTAGAGTACTTTAGGCAATTTGGCAGAGTTGATGTGCTTCACTTTTCAGGAAAAGGCAAAAAAGCACAGTTGAAGGTGAAAAGCCAACTTGGGCATTTCATCTATAACGAGAGGGAGCAAGGATGGAGGGAAGCAGATAGAATGCTTGAGTCCCTTGGCCTGCAAACCAGTTTCCTATGGGCACCCTATGACCCTAATCATTTCATAACTATGAGGAGGCTCAAATATAAGTTATCTGCCTATGATCACCATAGTATCCCTCACATTGAAAAATATGCCAACCAAGACAAATGGAGGAGAGGGACCTTAGAAGAGCCCATGTCACAAGAAGAGCTAAACCGGAGGGCACTAAGGAATCTAAGGAAGATGGCTGACCTTGAACTTTGTTCACAGGTATTCACACTTCCAAGCACACAAGTGGGAGCAGCTGCATCCTCCTCAACTGCCAAACAGCAAACTACTAAGGCCACTGAAAGTGCATCTGGCAAAGGCAAAGAAAAGGAAATGGAGACAGAACAATCCCTCCATGGCAAGGAGCAGCCACCTCCAGTGACTCAAGAGCAGGCAGATAAAGAAAGGCAGCAGCAGGCAGAGCAACAACAGCAACAAGAATTGCAGCAAGAAGAAGGGCAACATGACAGACAGCAGCCCTTACAGCAGGAAAGAGTAGTTGATACTCCAACTTCCACTGAGCAACAGGCTCAGAACATAGTGCCTCCTAGGCCAGAAGTCACCACTGACGCCTCGGTCCTCCAAACTCCACAGAAGGAGGACTTAAGCAGAAAAAGGGATAGAGAAACTCCTCTCACTTCATCTATCAACCAGGGAGAGAAAAGACAAAGATTGAATGACTTTTCGGAGGATGACATAGCAATAAGACAAGCATTGGGCATGGGCCCACCCAGCAGAGAAGCCTCAGCCAGTTCCTTCCAGCAGGAACAAGAGAGAACAATGGGAGGAGAAGTCAGCTCCTCCGGCCAGCAGAAAGAAGGTGGACTCAGTATCAAACAGCAATTTATAGACATCAAAAGGAGGAGTGATCCTATCAAGATACAGTTGTACAATCATCTGTTAAACATGGCTCCCACCAATCAGCAAAGACTCATGTCTGCCTTTGATGTAAGTGAAGGCAAAATGATCATGAGTCATTTTATGCCCACAGCACTGCATCCCCAATCTGCCTCAGATTACCTCAGGACCAACCTGGAGGTCCTGGCCAAAGACATACACCCAATGGATAAAATTGAACTGCACAAACAGACTGGTGAGATGGTGTATGCTGCCTTGGCAGACAAAACATTAGAAAATTACAAACTAGAGAGCAGCCTTAATGCTACAGCCTCTCAGCTAGAATTGGAGAGGGCATCATCCCAGGCGAAGGACAACAGAATAAGGTCCTTGGAAGACATAATCATTGAAATTGGGCATGATCCCAAAGATATTACAGGAATACAGGAAATCTTGAAGTTGAGGGATGCTGACATGGCTGCCTTGAGGAAGAAAATCAAACTCCCAGCTACCATTCACCCTCAGACAGATGAGGTAGCCCAACAAAGGCATGAGCAGGATACCACAGCCTTGTTGATTTCCATTTATAAACAGCTTGTTCAGGCACAAGAGAAATTGGGAGAATCTGAGGCTACACAAGCGGCCCTGCAAGCAGCATTGAAACAAAGAGAAGAGGGTCAGACCTCTCAGCCTCCTCCTCAGATCATCAATCTCGAGGAAACTGCTCCTATCACTGCTCCTCCTCCTCAACAGACTGAACAGACAGCAACATCTACTTCAGCAGCGCCAACAACTATAGAGCAGGCCCAAAGCCTGGATATGCAAAAGCTGAAGAATGAAATCCAAATCCTGGAAGCTCAAATGACAGAGTTAAATGAGACCAGGGAAAAATTAGCCAAAGTCAATGACAGGCATGATAAATCAAAGAGAGAAGTGGCAGAAAAGGGCAGGGAAATCAAAGCCCTTAAAGACAAGATCAAAGAGCTGGAAAATGAGCTCAAACTAGACAAAATTGTAGCTAAAATTAGAGCAATGCTATGGTCCAATATTGGCCAATCAATTACCAATCAATGGCAATATATTGAGACAATCCATGAGCAACTAGAGCTCATCCCAAAGGCACAGAAGGAGGTTCACAGATCAAGAGCTTTATTGAGCAATATGCCTGAAGTGGCCACCAGAATGATCAACGTACTTAACCATAAAACAAGTTCTCAGTTAGCTACCATGGGAATTACAAACAGAACTGAGACTATCCAAATGATCAGGAGGGTTCTTACTCTGAGAAACTTAGTGCAGACATTGGAAAGAAGGACCCAGGATATGCAGACTGAGGTGAACAGGTTTTTGGAAAGGTTTCAGGTGTTAGAAAACAGAGGGCTCCCTAGCTTACTGAACAGCGCAGGGAGATTGTTCACACATGACCAGTATGCCAAAAGGGTCAACACATTTGCCACTAGTCAGATCAATGAGAAGCCCAGCACCTCAGAGGAAACAGGGCCAGCCACGGGACAGACTCTCTATAACAGAGTAGAGAATCTATTTTTTATAATGAATGAGATCAATCACCTGTTTGGGGTGGCTCCCAATTTTTATAAATATACCGAAGCAGAGGAGACAATGGATGCCATTCTTAGGCATCAACTCCCTACGCAAGACTGGTGGACAAATGCAATACAGAAAATCTTGTAAACAACGGGCCATCCACCAAATTTTGTTCTTAAAATATGAATTGTTATGCAAAGCACGGTTCAACAAAATCAGCATGCATTGAAGATTAGAGCTGAGCCAACTCAGCAAAGCTGCTCGGTCACCACAGTAGCAAGCACAGTCACAGGTGGCAAGCCCGAGAAAATACAGCGTAGCAAAAATAAAAGCATATTTATCAGCATTAAAGCAAAGCGTTGCAACTGACTCAGTGACCCCCAAAGGTCAAAATATCCTCTGACAGACTTAAAGAGCATTTATGCTGCATTCAAAGTTGTAATAACTTCTTTTCTACTTTTTGTACGAATTTATGAAGATATTTTCTCTCTCAGATGACTCAATGCCTGAGATATTTTGTATAAGCATTCCTATAAAGTCCCCTTCGCATGAGTTTGCAAGGGTTGTTGTTGATTTCTCCTGAAGAAGTTCTTATGCTGTAATCCTTTCAGAAGTTAATAAAGAAAGTGATGGAATTTCTCGGATCTCTGAAGTGTTGAATGCGTACTGGTGTCTGTTGGAAGCTGCTGGATTCCTGTGTATTTCACCATACAATAAGTCTCTGTAACTCTCTCTGTTATGTATTTTGTTTGTTAAAATCCATATGTTATCTCACTTTAAATATTTAGCAACAAGGAAAAAGAATAACTTTCAGGATTTATTCAATGAATACCCTGAGTTCAATCTGTGTTGTTAATGAATGTTTTCTTCAGATGCAATCTTGATAAGTGTAATTCTTAACTGCTGCGCTTTCAGAATACATCTTTCACAGTGGCCTTTGTCACAGGAATTCAATTTTTCTCCTGTGCAACGTGTTTCACTTTCACCTCACCGGCTTAATAGAGAATTCTTAATTGCTTTCTGTTAGCTGACATGCTTTACCATTCAAGTTAGCGTTGTTTGTCTGGAATACACAATAGGCCCTGTAGTTCAAACACCACCAATCCTGCATTTCCAACCATTTCACAACTCCAGACTCCATTGCCCAATGATATTTTATTCTCTAAACACTATATCATAAGACCTGAAAGAAATCCTTCAACCAAAACATAAACCAAAACCTGAGCATAATAGCTAGCCTAAAACACCATCATAACAGAGACAAATCATAAAGAGAGAGCCCTCTTTGATTACAGTTTGGCTAGAAACTGTGATCCAAAGATTGGTTAGTGGTTACCCTGGCCGTATTCCATTGGGAGTCATAGGGAACAACTTGGGTGTTAACAGAGCCAACAGATCCGACCAGTTGAATGGCCCTCCATCATTCACCAACTGGTCCAACACCACCACCCAATTCTTCATAAAGGTCTCCACGCTCTCTTGACTGTATAATCGACATGAAAAGATGATCAAGAACCGATACACCTTTCTGAGTGACTTCATCGTGTAAACATGATTGGGTGTTGATTTGAACTTTGATGGCTCTTTCACCCAATGCTTTATAATATCTCTGGTGTTTACATAGCTGTGGGTGGCATAGAAAAGTGTGTCCATGTGGTTCACCAACTGAGGTAAGTGATACATCTGATGATAATTCTCCGTCCTTAAGGTAGCAAGTTGTATTCCACTGGCACTGCTCAATGTCATAGTCTCGAGATCTGTGTGTGAGACAATCCAGTGGATGATGTCCACACAAGGGAAGGCGGGGTACCTACATGCAACCTTATGTAAGCCTGACTGGTGGATATTGACATACACCTTTTGATCTTCTAGATCTTCCTTGAAGTCCCCTGCAAAGATATCCTTGATTTCCTTCCATGTTAACTTCATGCCCTTCTCAATGAACAACTGAGTGTCTGCATAAACTAGTAAATTCACTGACACCTTCTCAACTTCTTCCCCAGTGCTACTCTTGACAGTATCCTTTGATGCATCTCTCTTGGAGGCCATGTTACCTGTAGACAAAGAGGACACTCATGGCATGCAATTATTAGCATGAAACGAAATTCACTTCAAGAACATACCAAACAACAAATTGGGAAATTGTTGGGAAGAATTGCACAATACTGGCTCTTAGAGGTGACTATTTTCCAACTAGTTCTATGCATTACGCAGTCCCAGCTACCAGTGAGGAGGTGCTATTGACTAGAACTGCACAATGTGCAATTCAGTTAGGCTTAGGCCAGTTGGAATTGCGCATTGCACAATCCCAGTGGCCAAGGCTCAGGACTAGCTCCTGGAACTACGTAGTGCGCAGTGGAAGCCAGGCCTTGGCAGCCTCTACAAAATTCCTGGAGCCAAAGCAAAGCCTTGATATCCAAAAGTATGTAGTGCATGTTGGGAGAAGCAAGATCTGGGCTAAGCAAGCCTAGATATGCCCAATGGAAACATGAAAATGAGCATATCTGAAGGGTAAAGTGAAGGTGTGTGCAAATATGAGTGAATGATGATCCATTCAAATCAAATGAGTGCAGGAATAAATCAAACTGAAGAACAATGAATCGTGTGGATAGCATTGCTGCAATGATGACTGTTAGTGCAAAACATGGGTAATTCATGCGACACTTGGGAAAGGAAATGAAAAACTAGAAAAAAAACACTTCTACAAGCTAAAAAAAATCAAAATGGCAGTGTTCATTCAATAAAACAGGTAAAACAACACTCTAACAAGCCAAGCAAACAAAAGTGACAAAAAAGGCAGCAAAAGACTAGAAAAACGAGACTTACCCAAAAAATCTGCGACAACTGTGCCGAAGGTTCCTAGATCTCCTCGGAAATGCTAGAGCTCCAAGATCAAATGTGAAAATGTGCTCTCGTGGCATTCATTAAATTAATTTGGTTGATTTAGGGTTTATGACGCGAAGGCCAAAAATATAGGAAAAAGCGACACTTGGCGGTAGTTTTCAAAGATAACTCAAGTGCAACTCCGAGTGCTAAAAATAGATCCCTATTTTTAGGAATGCTTTTTCGCTTTTTTTTTTAAGGAAAAAAATCCATGCATGCCTAGAGAGATTGCATAGTTTCGGGAAGAATTGAGCAACTCACTAGCTCATGCATCATGCAGTTGCTGAGGGAAAACTTCTATGCAATTTTTGGGTTGAGTGGCTGAAGCTGCCTCTCATGCTCTACGCAATTTCCCAGCTAAAGGTAAGCTATTAGCTAGCTCTACACAGTCTTGGAGCTGAAGACTCACTGTTGGTTTGGACTGCGCAATTTTCAAGAGCATAGATGGTTTCCCTCAAGGATTGTGCAATTCACTAAGGCAAGACGAGAACCAGGTTGGAACCAAGTCAAGAGATCCACTTGTGGGTTAGACAGTAAATCAAGTTAGAAAACACAATTTGTAAGAAGAAGATAAAGCTCAATCAAAGCACAAGTACTTGGGTCAGCGTAAGATGAGTTGTTGTGATTTTAGGAGGGAGGCTCCAAAATGAAGCACAGGAAAAATTTTGGAGGGTGGTTGTAGCCTCTACAATAGGTGCATATGTTTTCATTTTTGAAGATGACCCTATTCCAAAGGAGACAAATACCCTAAGCCACCAAGATAGGGAGAGCATTAATATGGTTGTAATTTTTCACCCAGAAGGAGAGGATCTCCTCAAAGGAGGAAAACACTTGATTTACCTAAAATCCCCAAACTTGAAGGACTGTAGACCAAATTTTATGTGCTATATTCATTTTGCAAAAGGGTGGTCAATAGATTCTTCATGTTGTCTGCAAAGCCCACATCCGTTTGGACCCACGAAGCCTCTTTTTGGAAGACTCTCCCAAGTCAAGATTTCGTTGTGGAGAGCAAGCCAGGCGAAACATTTTAATTTATTAGGTATATGCCAATTCCAAATAAGGGAGTTCCACCATCTGCAGCTGGACTCTATCTCAGAGTGGTTGATTGCTTCATATACTAGTCTGGGTTTTATAACACCGGAAGAGGAGTCTCAGCTCCAAATCAACGTGCCTTTAGCATTTCTTAATCTAACCCCATTAAGGATTATCTCCTTAGTGAAGTGGTCCCATTCCTCTGCCAAGGACCCAACCAAGTTCAAATCAGCAGAGGTCAGGTAATAGTTGTTCGAGTGCAGAGAGGAGTCACTTCTTTTTATGCTTTGTGGGTAGAATAGACCTTTAGAATTTAAACAGTGAATCAGGTCCAATAATAACTTATAGACACGGGCTCCACCAATGAAAAGATCCTTACTAGGGACAACTTGCTTTCTGTCCCCTATTTTCCAAGACAACCATTTGAATAAGAAGGGAAAAGAAGCAATTAGAGCTTTCCAGACAATGAAACCTCCTTTAACTGGTTTTTTAACCTGATTTCTAAATCAATCCACTACCATCAATCAATCCACTACCATCTACTCATTTAGATATTTATCTTTTATGATTTGACTCCAAAACCCTTCACCAAATGTACCTTTTCACCAAACAAACCTCTACTATGTGGAAAAGTCCACTTCATTTTACTCAAACCAAAAACACAAATGTGTAATTTAAAACATGAAAGTTGATCTAAAAATTTATATGCAAAGGATTTTTTGTACTACACCTTTCCAATGCGTAGAATCATTACACGTGTATAACATTTACATTGAGGTGTAATATAATGAATTTTGAAGTGAAGTCTTGTGTGTATTAAAATGGTACAAGGGATTCCTTTAAGTGAATTTTCAAGCGTGGCTTTAAATATATTACATTTCGTTGGAGTTTTAGATTATGTAATAAGATATTATGCTCTGTGTTTTATAATATCAACATGTATTGTTTTTATAATTAGCAATTGCACCATATGTTTCAAAGGAAACGCCATAAGGCATAAACTGGAGAAGAATCGTAACATAAAAATCCATTATGTAGGTGCATACTTTGTCAGTAATTTTTTCTCTTGGATCCAATGACCTAGATCACTGCAGATGTTGGGAGATCTGGAGGTGATATCAACCTCTTTCCCATTTGTAAACTGCTAGACCACTTGATATGTCTGCCTCCATCAAATGGTTCATGGTTGGCTTATTGATAAGGGATAACAGTCAAATGTTGAAGACAGAAACTTGAAAAAAACATAAAATGCAAAAGAATATTGATTCCCAAAACATCTATATGTTATGTTTATGAGAAAATATATTTTATAAGATTTTACTTATCAAATCTGATTAGTTTTGGCAAAGTCAGCTTTAAATGAGAAATAATATAAATTGAAAATGCATAGTGCTCAAGATGAACCATGCCTTTATTATCCTACAACTAACTATTAAGACTAGCTATAAATGATTGTCAGATGTGGCACATCATTTCTTCATTGTTTTAGCAAAAATGACCCCACTTTCTCAACAACGGGTGTGAAGCTATGTTCAAAAGCAACATGGGACAATTGTTTGTCCTAAGAAGGAAGCTAGCTTTCGTGCCCAACAAGATATGTCATAGTCTGTTGCTAACAAGTGGAGCAGGTGCACGGGTCTAGTAGTGTGTCTTCCTCCAACAACTGCTAAAAATCCATAATTTTATTAGGTGGGTGGGAAATGTGAACTTCCTCTTCCAAAATAGGAGGTTCATAGGGCCTGAGATGATTAATATTAACCACATTGTCGAGGCAAAGCTAGAAAGGAAAATCTAAATGGCATGCATTCACCAACCTGCTTCAGAATAGTACAGGGACCATAGTAGATGGGCTTGAGTTTATGATGTCACTTCCCCTTAAAACACAATTTATCTAGATAAAATTAGACTCAATCACCTATGTAAAATTGTACAGACAATTGATGTCTATTATGGAGTTATTTGTAGCAAGGCGAGGGAGTGTGAAGAGCATTAGATACTTGGGAATGGATGTGATCCAATTTCTAAACAAGGGAGGATGCCCTGTGTTGCTTCTTGCGCTGGTGATGGGAGACAACTAGAGGAAGAGAGTTGGGAAGCTTGTATGGGGCCAACCACTGGTAACCATAACAACCTGATTATATCTGTGTTGTAGGACATGAAAATAAGAATTGCATTGTTTATTTTTGGTGTAGTGAACACAAAGGGCTTGTAACAGGCTGCAATTTATTACTTAGGTCTGAACATTTGGTTTTTGTCTTGGAGTGATTTATAGCAAGCCTAGGGGGTGTGAAGATCATCAAATACTTGGGAATGGATGCAAGCCAATTTCTAAACAAAGAAGGATGTTTTGTGCTGCTTCTTGTGTTGGTGATGGGAGACAACTGGAGGAAGAGAGATGGGTAGCATGTAAGGGCCAACCACTAGTAACCATAACAACCTGATTATAAATGTGATTCAAATTTAGATTTGGAAAGATAACCATCATATTGTTCATGAATTAATATTATTTTATTTAGCTTATTTGATGTCATCTACTACGTGTATTTTTTCAAAATCTATCAAATATTTTGCTATTGAAACTTGAAAGACCATATTTGAAGATTAAGAGGCAATCTATGCTAGAAAGGTTATAGGCTCTGTCAATTTGACATATTGTAAGTGATTTATCTTTCTCTTCTAGCTTTGAATGACATTTTGTTTACTCTTTTTTTTTTTTTAATCTTCAATCATTTTTTATATTGCACTATTCTTCTGGAATTTACCATATATATTGCACTATTCTTCTTGAATTTACACTTTACGGTGTTTCCTTTGCAACATCTTGTGCAATTTATAATATGTTAGTGGTGCAGATTATGCTTCACTTTGTCACTTTACGATGTTTCCTTTGCAACATCTTGTGCAATTTATAATATGTTAGTGGTGCAGATTATGCTTCAATTTGTCAGAGTAGACCTTGCTATAATCCAAATACTATTCATGCCCATGCTTCATATGCAATGAATAGTTAATAGTAATTAAATGAAAATTCTAAAATTCTAATTTTGAAATTAACATACTTATAGACATCACAATCTCATAAAATTAACATACTTATAAACATAACAAACTCTTAAGCATGTCAAACCAATTTCAAGATATACTAAGTCTTAAAATAAATTAATATAATCTATTTTAAAAGTATTTTATAAGCTATTTGAAAGCACACGACCCCACTGTTGTGGTCTTAGGGATGAGAGTACAGGAGATATTTAGGTTGGAATTGTCTTTTGGTCCTAGATAAACACTTAGGAGGAGTTCTAAATATGATAGAAACACTAAACAGAGCTTGACTGTTTGAAATTCTTAATAGGAGATTGCCAAATTGAGTCAGCATCAACTTTTTGACTGTTGTAGGGTGAGAATTCATTTACACTTCAGGTTTATCAAATAGGGCTTATATATCTACTATTTAAAAATATACCTTGCCTATTAGTTATCCAACCTGACAGTCATATGAAGTTATTCAGAAGAATGCTAGAACACATCCATCTTAACATTGAAATTATTGCATCAAGGAATTTGATACCGTTAACCACATCACAGATCATGGATTAATATGGATTTGAGTAATTATATTGAATTATTCACTGCTAGATACATGTCATGTTAGTATTGCCATGGGTGCTGAGAAATACCAAAAGATAAAAGGCCGAGAAAACAAGCCTTGTTGCTCTGGCTGTGAGGCAAACATAACTAAAGTTATACAGTTGTTTGTTCAGTGGAATACGGTTATAAACTGTATAAGCTATTTGAAAGCACATGACTCCACTGTTGTGGTCTCAGGGATGAGAGTACATGAGATATTTAGGTTGGAATTGTCATTTGGTCCAAGATAAAGACCTAAAACTACTTTCGATTTAGTGTTCATCTTCCTTGGATGTAAGGATACTGGAAATAAATTTATAGCATCCCAATACCAAAGGGCATCTAGCAGAAGGAGTTCTAAATATGACAGAAACACTAAACCAAACTTGACTATTTGAAATTCTTAATAGGGGATTGCCAAATTGTGTCAGCATCAACCTTTCAACCGTTGCAGGCTGAGAATTTGGCAGGATACTATCACCCTAATAAATTAGGGGGTTCTTGCTAGTAATACTGGAGTAATTATGGAAAGAAGAAGAATAGAGAAATAGAACCCTAACTCTGTCTATTACCTGAAGGATGTAGGAAAAACATTATAAACCAAATATTATAAATTAAGTAGCCCTCATTGACATAAATAGGTTAAGACAACCAATACAATTTCAATCATAATCACTTAAACACAAAACACTGACAAACTACCTTGCAATATGGAACCTTCACATAGTCTGAAGATATTTTCAGGCTTTAAGTTAATGTGAACGAGTTTCAACTCATGCATATCTGCCACACATAATTGACAACATTAGGAGAAGAAAACCCTGGATAGACATTATTAATACCCTTAAAAAGGCCCATGACAATCCAATCTCATAAATTGGGAGTTAACCTGACCGATGAAGCAGAGTCACAGACAAGCATTTAATATAAAATAAAAATATAAGTTTCAGCCCTCCCAATGCATATGTCAAGATTCAAGTGATTAATATTTTGAATGTTTTTATAAATATAATGTGAATAAATATAATTTTTTATTGCAAAAAGAATTTTCGAACACAATTCTAAGTCCATACCAAAAGGTAAAGAGATATTTCAGGGAGAGATATGAGAAGTAAGTATTGTTCCTCTAAGAATTTGAATTTTTTAAGCTTCGTGCCAATAGTAACACATTTTATAAACCTCGAACAACTCATTGTAGCAAAAAATTACAAAACTCTAGAGCAAGGAACCTTTGAATTCTGACCCTCCTTCCTTGTAAACATGGTAAACTCTCATCTTTGTCTCAATGGCAGGAAAGGTGAACTGAAGTCTAGTATTTCAAGGCCAAACCCTGAAATTTTGATGCCGTTCTGTCCTCATATACTAAATTTCAAGAAGAACCAAAGTTTTCTGAAGAACGACTGCAAAATATATTTCTGTTAATAAATAATGCCAACATTAAAATAAAAGACCACAACAAATGTTTATATACATAAGATTCTTTTTTTCAAGATTACTATAAAATGATCTTCTGATATTTAAATCACATACATTCTATGTGATTTAGGCAGAATTGAGGAAGTCACATTCATCGGTGGCCTTAAAAAATTACCATAGCATCTGCACACAACTGTAAGGGGAGATGGCATACATTTCAGACAACCATTTACAGGTACTACATGTATATTTTGAATAAAAAAAGTATCCAGGCAACTTGGGTCACATGCCCAACATGCTCTTCTATTAAATTATACATGTAAAAATAACACATACAAAGTAGAGAATAAAAACAACTCACACTATGTGCTCATATTTGGAAACTTCACGAAGGACATCAACTTCAATCATTTTTGTCTCTAGGTACTTTATCAAGCCACAAATGATTTTGATAGCTACAAGACCCTTTGATATTTTTTTCCAGCCCTCCAAAACTTTCCCAAATCTACCTACAAATATTGGTCATACTCCCATCAAAACAATATTCATCAGATACATGATTTATAACAAGAAAAATCCAACATACAATGTCTCCTAATCTTACCGTGCCCCATTTTACTATGTATTTTATTTGCAAAGCATAGAGCGGAAGACATATGAGAAAAATACATCAAGGAAAATGATTATTTGTAAATTAGGTCATGGTATCAAACAGTAAACCTAAAAAACCATTGCTGAGATCGCAGACTAACATTTAGGCAAACTGTTATGCTCTTGACCTGTGAGAAATTCCAAAATACCAAATATGGGAAGAAATACAACCTAGAACACAGAATAAAATGAGAAAAACAGTAAGTATTTTATTATTCAGAGATGAAAGCAATGTTAACTTGCATCTTCGAGAGGGCAATCTTTGGCAGAGCAGAGCTCAATTACAAAATAAGACTCGATATTTCTCAATGGGGAGTCTCTATCCTTTATATAGGATTCATACATACAATACAATGGGTCATTACCATGGTTCTCTCAATACCATCTATCTAATACCATGGCCTGTTTGAAACTAACTGTGGTCCATTTCTTAAATGTGGGTCAGCCACTTACAATTATTAATACGAGCTTTATTGGATCTTTAACTAACTATAACTATGACTCGACCCTATTACATAAATAAATGGGTTAGGATTGGACCCTAACACGCCCTCCCCCATCAAAAGCAATCTTGTCCTCAAAGCTGAAGCTGTGGAAGATGCTAAAGAATAGTGGTTGGTTCCGAGGTCGCATCTTTTGGAGAGGTGTCTTTCCACTTGACAAGGACTTCCTTGATTGTGCGGCCACGCAGATGCCATTCTCACGTATCGAGGACCTATTCAGGTTGGAACCAGAGTGAATCTTCTTCATCCAATTCAGGTAGGCTGGTTTGGATTCTGGAATTGTTCCTCACCACTTTCTTGAGGCATGATACATGAAAGACTAGATGGATTTTTGAAGTTAGTGGCAAGGCGAGCTTTTAGGCTATTGCTCCAATGTGTTGAATTATTTGATAAGGTCCGTAGAATTTTGGAGCTAATTTTTGGCAGCCCTTTTCTTTGAGCGATGTTTTCTTATATGGTTGTAGCCATAGGAATACCTAATCCCCTTCTTGCAATGTGCGCTCTGAACGATGATGGTCTTCCTATTGCTTCATTCGATCCTGAGCTTGAAGGAGATTATCTTTGAGATGGGCTATCATGGTTGCATGATTCTGTAGGAGTTGATCCATTGCTTGCAACTTAGAGCATCCAGGGATATAAGAAATAGGTGAAGGTGGGAGTTGGCCATACACTGCTTGATATGGAGTCATCTTGGTGGTTGCCTGATAATTAGTATTATACCAGCATTCAACTAAAGGTAGCCACTGTACCCATTGATGTTGCTTTTCTGAAGTGAAGCACCTTAAGTATGTCTCCAAACATTTGTTGACTGCTTCAGTTTGACCATTAGTTTGGGGATAATAGGAAGTACTTAGTTGGAGTTGGGTGCCTTGTAGCTTGAAAAGTTGTTTCCAAAAGTTACTGGTGAAAGTCGAATCACGATCAGACACAATGGAAGTGGGCATGCCATGCAGTTTAAAGATCTGGTCCATCAAAGATTGAGCTTCCAGAGTGGGGGTAAATGGGTGGGGTAGAGCGCAAAAATGAGCATATTCAGAAAGTCTATCCACAACCACCGTGATGACTGATTTGTTTCCTGACTTCGAGAGACCGATAATGAAATCCATAGAAACATCCATCCAAATGGAGGTAGGAATTGGCAATGGTTGTAAGGTGCCTGGTAACTTGATTGTTTCTCCTTTGTTGCGTTGACACACCTCGCATTCAGTTACACAAGTAAGAATGTTAGTTTTCATGCATGTCCAAAAGAAAGAACGATGAGTGCGAGCATAAGTCTTCTGAAAGCCTGCATGGCCTGCAGTGGGAGATGAGTACATCTCTACAAAAATGCGTGTTTTGAGGGTGGATGTCTGTGATATAACTACTCTATCCTTGTAGTGAAGAATCTCATCCTTCCAAGAGTAGCTAACTGAGGAATTAGGATCTGCTCTCAAGTTATTAATGAGTTGGGAGAGATAGGGGTGTGAAAACAATTCCTTTTGGGCTTCTTCAATCCAATCGGGTATGGGAAGAGAGATTGATAGCAGGGTGCTTTCATCCTCAAATTGGCATGATAAAGCATCCACTATTACATTGTCATGCCCTTTCTTGTAAATTATCTCATAATCACATCCCAACATTTTAGCCAGCCATTTATTTTACTAGGGTGAGGATAGACATTGCTCCAAAAAATATTTGAGGCTTTGATGGTCTGTACGGATATGGAAACGCTGCCCCAATAAGTATGGTTGCCAGGTATCTAGTGCATGTAAGATGGCCATTGTTATCACTCCAAGAAACTCTCCTAGGTTGTATATCAGAGATGCTCAGGAACATTACAAACTCAACAAAAAGTTGGATAAATGGTGGATGAATGAAAGAAATGCTGCATATTCAAGCCAGATAACCACTTCTACTATGCTTGACACCAGACATGGGTGAACACCCCCAGACTACAAGGCTTTAGACCACCAATTACTCACAGTTTTAAAGAAAATGTGATGATGGAGAAGATTGACCACACCAGCAGATGCACAGGACCCTGTGATGGCCAGCCGCAACCAATTAAAAGGTATGTAAATCTATTCTCTAATGCACAGACAAGATGACAACTCTATGGCATTAAAACAATAGAAACCTGCATACATATTCGATAATACATGCTAAATTCTAATACATAGCGGATCTGGATCGGGAGCCCTTTGAGGAGCGTCATCCACCGCTTCACGCTCGCCTACAGTAGTCTCGGTGTTCTGGAGCTGGCCAGAGCTGCTTTCATCAGGATCTGGATCGAGAACCCTCTGAGGAGCATCATCCACCACTTCACGCTCGCCTGCAGTCGTCCCGGTGTTCTGGAGCAGGCCTGAGCTGCTTTCATCAGCCAGGCGAGAGGGACTATAATCTACGGGCAGAGGAACAGGCGGAACAGAAGGGGAGGCCTGCGGGCTGATAGGGGGCGCAAAAGACGGGGGAGAGGCGACGAAAGCAGGCCGAGGTTCAATGTAATGGTGAGAGGCGAAGGTGACATTCCGCGGGGATGGAGGGAGGCGACAAGCTTGGCCCCTTCCATGAGTACGACAGGAAGCACTTTCGCTGGCACTGCGAGAGGGGGACGAGCCAGAGGAAGGGGAAGGGGAGGGAATAGGCCTGGCGCCTCCCCTGCGGCATCTCATACGGTGCCTCAACTTTTGCATTGCAACACTGAAGTCGTGAGAGCCGACGTAAATGAGAGGGGGTCCCAACAGAGGGAGGTGGGAGCGAAAGCCAAACAGAGCAGGGAAGAGCTGAGCATAGAACGGGCTGTGTGAGTGATGATATCCAAGGATGAAGCTAATGCATGAGGCCAGCAGGCAGTGCTTTCCAACCATGGTGCGAAGGCTGTGCACTTCAGCATCCGGCAAACAGCGAGAACCTACAGGCAAGAGCTGTCTCAACATGGAGACTAGCAGAGCACCACAATGCCAAAACCAAGCATCTGAATTCTCGACTGAGGATGGGGTCACAGGGGCCGGAGGTTTCATGTTGAAACTCTTGGTGTCTCACCCTCCCCACCGAATTGAATGTCCCGTAGGGTGACAGCCCATCAACTTAATTGTTCCAGAGGTGAGTACCTGCGAGCTTGCCACACGCCCGTCTGCCAGATCAGAACCTCCATCACGTCAATGCCCACTCGCATCCGGGGAAATAATATTTAAATTTAAATTTAATTAAATTAATTAAATATTATATATTAATTAATTTAATTAGTATAATACATTAAATATTAAATATTTTAAACTACTAAAAAAAATAAACTAACCTACCACTCTACTTTTAACTCATTCTTATGAATGAGTTTTAAAACTAAAAAACACATGGGTTATGAAACTTTGGTTAGTGCCTTATGCCCCTTCATATCGGCAAATCGGGGAATGAATGTTTATAAAACTTGTTTGCATTTGAGAGTCCCGATCCGATCACATGTGACATGCCTTTTCGCAATCGGCGTTGGGAGGGGTATCGGGGATTTAAGAGATGTGTTTATTAAAAAGTCCCGATGCGATCCTCCGATTGCGAAATAATTTTTTTATATATATATTTTATATATTAAGTTTTAATTTAATTAAATTAATTATATTTTAAATAATAATTAATTTAATTAATTTAAGATTTAATATTAAAGATCAATTTTTATTTTGGTTTTATTTTATGAGGTTTATTTTATAAACTACAGCTATTTTGAAACTAAATGAAAAAAATAAATTACAGCCACTTCAAAATTATGATTTTTCGAGATTAGTAATTTATTGGAGTAAATCACTAAAATCCGGTTGCTTCATGATTTGGCTGTATAAGTTAAAAAACAAAAAAATGTTAGTAAGAACTAACTAGGGGTTAATATTTAAAATAAATGCATTATCGAACTAATTTATTTACAAAATGAAATATTGTACATTTTATGCGTTTTTAACCCAGGCTAGATAAATGATGAGACTTCAAAGGAGTACCATTTTCAAACCAGTTGACCAAATGAGGCGAAACAAGCGTCAATGGGAAACTTATAAAAAATCGATTTTAAAAAAGAAATCAAAACAAGAATCCAAAGAAAATGAAAAATTAACAAAAGCGTAGGATAATCAAAATAAAAATCCTAGAAGGTGTTTAGCCAAACTTTTTATAGAAAGGGTCCCCATTAATTGAAGTGAACAAATCAATAATGGGGAGGTTGTGTTTTCACCACAACAGGAAGCTCCCACATTAATAAGTCCTGATTACAGTAAGGAGTTTCATCTGTTTTCATTTGCCTCTGAGGATACCATTGCAGTTGTTTTGTTGCAGCAAGACGAAGAAGGTTCAGAACATCCGGTGGCATTTTTCAGCAAGAATTTAAGGGATGCTGAACTGAGGTATGATATTATAGAAAAACAGGCATATGCTCTTATTAAATCCCTAAAGGCTTTCAGAGTATATATCTTGCACTCAAAAATAATTGCATATGTTCCCTCTGCTACAATAAAAGATGTCTTAACTCAACCTGATGTTGATGGAAGGAGGGCGAAGTGGATTGCTAAAATGATTGAATTTAACATAGAGCTGAAGCCCACCAAGCTGGTCAGAGGTCAGGGTCTTGCCAAGTTATTGGCTGAAGAAAATTGCAGAAGTTTAGACATTGATTTCCTATGCACAATTGCTGAAAATGATCAGACAAAAGAAGAGGTAAAAACAGCTGAAACAGAGAGAAAAAAGTCAGTGGCCGAGAATCTAGCTTCATGTAATTGGTATGCTACAATAATTCATTTATTGCTGAAGCTAGAAATCCCTTCAGAATTTACTCAAAGCCAGGTCAGAACTTTAAAACTCAGGGCAGCAAAATATTGCATAAATAATAATCTGCTCTACTGGAGGGATCCATCTGGAATATTTTTAAGGTGTCTGGACAAAGAACAATCAAAGGAAGTGATGCAACAGTTTCATAACAACACATGTGGAGGGCACCATTATTGGAAAACTATAGCCCATAAAATTCTTAGAGCTGGGTATTATTGGCCCACTTTGTTTTCTAATGTTTTTGTTTTTGTCAGATCTTGTGACAGGTGCCAAAGGTTTGAAGGAAAGCAGCAGCTGAAATCCTTGCCCCTAAAACCAATTCAGGCAAAAGGACCTTTTCAGCAGTGGGGCAATCCACATTCCAGTGGGCAGTGTTGTGTGTGGAGCATGATTGTTCAAAGGTCTTTGTTTCAACCGGATGTATACCCCAGGAAGTCTTGTACACCCCTGCACACGGGGGGGGTTGATCCCCCCCCGGCTGGGGGGTCCGGGGGCCAGCGGTCCCCCGGCGGGGGCTCGGGGGCAGTGCCCCCGAAGCTAAAAACAAATGTAAAATTGCCTTGTAAAAGTATAGTAATTTCTAGTCAATCTGGGCCGTTCATTAGGTGGATGATCTGACGGTAGAACTTATGTTTAGTTTAGGGTCTTTTGCCCTAGAAGGCAACCCCTCTCTTTGTATGAGGGTATTGTATTTGAGGCTGTGAAATAGATGTGTATTCTATGAGCGAGAAACAGAGAGGTGAGACTGTGAGTGAAAACAGAGGATATTACAGCGGATTTGCTGTAGGTTGTGTCTCTTCATTTTGCTGGATAATAGAAAGGAAGGACTGGCTGTTCGGGGTGGACGTAGCCCAAACTGGGTGAACCACGTATATCTGTGTCTCTCTTGTTTTGTGCGTTTTCTATGTTTATATTTCTGCAATATTTTATGT
The DNA here is from genome assembly GCA_031772625.1 of Pinus tabuliformis. Taxonomy (NCBI): domain Eukaryota; kingdom Viridiplantae; phylum Streptophyta; class Pinopsida; order Pinales; family Pinaceae; genus Pinus; species Pinus tabuliformis. Next base: position 75,217,818 of record CM062819.1, on the reverse strand, counting down.
GTTCCATTGCTCCATAATATACATAATTTTCTAACAACTGGTATCAGAGCCGAAGGTCTATTTGGCTGATAAACTCACAGGAAAGAAGGGTTCCTGGTTCGAGTGGGAGCAATGGCGGAAGATGGTAAGTTTAGGGTCAAGAAATTTAACGGCCAAAACTTCTCGCTGTGGAAGATGCAGATGGAAGATTATCTGTATCAGAAAGATCTATACCTACCATTGGGCGGAAAAACAAAGATGCCGACGGGTATGAAAGACGAAGAATGGAACCTTCTCGATAGAAAGGCACTCGGAACAATACGGTTGTGCCTTGCTGCGTCAGTCGCCTTCAACATTTCGAAGGAAACCACGACAGAGGGTTTGATGCAGACGTTGTCGAAACTATATGAAAAACCCTCGGCCTCAAACAAGGTATTTCTTATGAAACGGTTATTTAATATGAATATGTCGGAAGGTGGATCTGTTGCAAACCATTTAAATGATTTTAATACAGTTACAAGTCAGTTAAGTTCTGTAGGGGTAAAATTTGATGATGAAGTTAGAGCTCTGTTATTCTTGTGCTCATTACCAGAAAGTTGGAATGGTTTGGTAATGGCCATTAGTAACTCCGTTTCTGGATCTAGTACTTTAAAGTTTGATGATGTTGTCGGTGCTATCCTTAGCGAGGAAATGCGATGGAAAAGCTCTGGTGAGACATCGGGAAATGCTTTGAGTGCAGAGTCTAGAGGAAAAAAAATGGAAAGAGGAAAGAGCTCAGGATATCGCAGTAAATCAAGGAAAGGCAGATCCAAGTCCAGATCGGGGATAGTGTGCTGGAAATGTGGAAAGAAAGGACACCTAAAGAAAGACTGTAGATCTCGGAAGGGAAAAGAAGGAGATGCACAGCAAGAAAACAATCATGAAGCAAATGTGACAGGTGAGGTGTTACAAGATGCATTGATTCTTTCTTTCGAAAATATTACTGATTCCTGGGTGGTAGATTCAAGGGCTTCATTCCATGCCACACCTGATAAGAAATACTTTCATGACTATGTTCAAGGAGATTTTGGACAAGTTTGTCTGGGTGATGATAAACCCTGTAAAATCGTTGGAATGGGTAAGGTTCTTGTAAAACAACAGAATGGAAACCAATGGCTATTAAAGGAGGTAAGGCATGTTCCAGATCTAAAGAAAAATATGATTTCAACAGGGCAGTTAGGCGGTGAAGGTTGTGTGACAACTTTCACAGATAAAGCTTGGAAGGTCACCAAAGGAGCCCTGGTAATAGCAAAAGGCGAAAAGGTTGGTATATTGTATTTATGCAATGGTATTTCTAACTCTGTTAATGCTTTAGCTTCCAAAGGAGTAGATGCAGCATTATGGCATCATAGGCTACTGCACATGAGTGAAAAGGGGATGAAGATTCTTCACTCAAGGAATTTGTTGCCGGGTTTGAAGAATGTTGATTTGGACTTCTGTGAGAATTGCATTTATGGAAAACAGAAGAGAGTCAGATTTCTCAGAGTTGGGAAAGAAAAGAATAATGAAAAATTAGAGCTTGTGTATACAGATGTATGGGGACCTGCTCAGGTATCATCTCTCGGTGGTTCTCGTTATTATGTTACTTTTATTGATGATGCAACTAGAAAAACTTGGACTTATTGTATTAAGAATAAATCTGATGTATTTGATACTTTCAAGAAATGGAAAGCTTTGGTTGAGATTGAGACAGGAAAGAAATTGAAGTGTCTTAGATCAGACAATGGAGGTGAATATTGCAGCAAAGAGTTTGATAGGTACTGTTCAGAGCATGGAATTCACAGAGAGAAGATAGTTCCAATAACACCACAAGAAAATGGTGTGTCAGAAAGGATGAACAGAACAATCATGGAGCGTGCAAGGTGCATGAGATTGCATGCAGGATTGCCTTTACAGTTTTGGGCAGATGTTGTAGATACTGTTGTTTATCTAATAAACAAAGGGCCTTCAAGTTCCTTGGATGGTGGTGTTCCAGAGGAAGCATGGACAGGTAAAAAGGTAAACTACTCTATTTTAAAGCCTTTTGGTTGTGAGGCCTTTGTCCATATTGATAAAGAAAATAGAACAAAGCTTGAGGCAAAGTCAAAGAAATGTACCTTTATTGGATATGGTGTTAATGATTTTGGTTATCGCTTATATGATTACGAAAATCACAAAATCATTAGGAGCAGAGATGTAATATTCAATGAAAAGGTCTTGTATAAGAATCAGTTGCAGGAAAAGAAACATGAAAAGGAAAACAAGGAATACGTAGTTCTTGATGAAATCACTGAAAAAGGAAAGGTGCCTGAAAATAATAATAATCAACAACCACCACAACAACAACAGGCACCCCAAACACCTAAAAGTGGTGTTAGAAGATCTACCAGGATAAGTAGACCCCCTGAACGATACTCTCCTTCATTATATTATTTATTGTTGACTGATTCCGGTGAACCCGAATGTTATGAAGAAGCAATGCAGGTTGAAAGCAGGAAGAAGTGGGAGGTAGCCATGGAAGAAGAGATGGACTCCTTAATGCATAACCATACTTGGGATTTAGTCAGGTTGCCTATAGGAAAAACTACATTGAAGAATAAATGGGTTTACAGGCTGAAGGAAGAAGATGGAGGAAAACAGAGGTATAAAGCTAGACTTGTGGTGAAGGGGTTTGCATAGAAGAAAGGTATTGATTTTGATGAAATATTTTCTCCTGTTGTTAAAATGACTTCAATCAGAACCATTTTAAGTCTTGTAGCAGCTGAAGATTTGCATCTTGAGCAGTTAGATGTAAAGACAACCTTTCTCCATGGGGATTTGGAGAAAGAGATATATATGCAGCAGCCACAAGGATATGAGGTGAAAGGGAAGGAGAAACTAGTGTGCAGGTTGAAGAAGAGCTTGTATGGCTTAAAACAGGCTCCAAGGCAGTGGTATCTAAAATTTGACAAGTTTATGTCTGAACAAGGTTATACTAGATGTCACTCTGATCATTGTGTTTATTTGAAAAAGCAAAATGATGGCAGCTATATTATATTGTTATTGTATGTAGATGACATGCTTGTTGCAGGATCTAACATGCAAGAAATAAATGTGCTCAAAAGAAAATTGGCAAATTCATTTGCAATGAAGGATTTGGGAGCTGCAAAACAAATCCTTGGTATGAGAATAACTAGAGACAGGAAAAATCATAAATTAATATTGTCTCAGAATGAGTACATACAAAAGGTGTTGAAAAGATTTAACATGCACAATGCAAAACCAGTTAGTACACCTTTTGCTAGCCATTTCAAACTTAGCAAGGAAATGTGCCCAAAGACCCAAGAAGACATGGATTATATGTCTAAAGTTCCATATGCATCAGCAGTTGGAAGCTTAATGTATGCAATGGTCTGCACAAGGCCTAATATTGCACATGCAGTGGGAGTTGTAAGCAGGTACATGAACAATCCAGGAAAGGAACATTGGATGGCAGTGAAATGGATTCTCAGATATTTGAAAGGTACCACAAATAAAGCATTATGCTTTGGTGGTTCAAACATCTCCCTATAAGGATATGTTGATGCCGATATGGCAGGTGACAGAGATAACAGGAGGAGCACTACAAGATATGTATTTACTGTTGGAGGAACATCTGTCAGTTGGGTTTCAAAAATCCAAAGTGTTGTTGCACTTTCAACAACAGAAGCAGAGTATGTTGCTGCTACAGAGGCTAGTAAAGAAATGATTTGGTTACAAAGGTTTATGGGTGAATTGGGTAAGGAGCATGATATGGGCACGTTATACAGTGATAGTCAAAGTGCCATTCATCTTGCAAAGAACTCAGCATTTCATTCCAGGACTAAACACATACAGCTCAAGTACCATTTCATACGATCAGTGTTGGAAGATGGAGAGTTGAAGCTAGAAAAGATATACACTAGCAAGAATCCCGCAGATATGCTAACAAAAGTTGTAACTAGGGAGAAACTGAGAACATGCTCAGTTTCAATTGGTCTTCAAGGATGACGATGAAGATGAAAAATAGCCAGGTCCAAAGAGGAGTCATTGTCCAGCAAATGAAGCAGCAGTGGAGTTGCTACAATCATTCTCCAAGTGGGAGATTGTTGTGTGTGGAGCATGATTGTTCAAAGGTCTTTGTTTCAGCCGGATGTATACCCCAGGAAGTCTTGTACACCCCTCCACACGGGGGGGTGTGGGGGGGCCGATCCCCCCCGGCTGGGGGGTTCGGGGGCCAGCGGTCCCCCAACGAGGGCTCGGGGGCAGTGCCCCCGAAGCTAAAAACAAATGTAAAATTGCCTTGTAAAAGTATAGTAATTTCTAGTCAATCTGGCCCGTTCATTAGGCGGATGATCTGACAGTAGAACTTATATTTAGTTTAGGGTTTTTTGCCCTAGAAGGCAACCCCTCTCTTTGTATGAGGGTATTGTATTTGAGGCTGTGAAATAGATGTGTATTCTGTGAGCGAGAAATGGAGAGGTGAGACTGTGAGAGAAAACAGAGGATATTACAGCGGATTTGTTGTAGGTTGTGTCTCTTCATTTTGCTGGATAATAGAAAGGAAGGACTGGCTGTTCGGGGTGGATGTAGCCCAAACTGGGTGAACCACGTATATTTGTGTCTCTCTTGTTTTGTGTGTTTTATGTGTTTATATTTCTGCAATATTTTATGTGTTCCATTGCTCCGTAATATATATAATTTTCTAACAGCCAGTACAGGTGGATATTAGTTGCCACTGATTATTTCACAAAGTGGATTGAAGCAGTGCCTACAAGGAAGGCTGATCATAATGTGGTCCTAAAATTTTTAACAGACAATATTTTTAGCAGATTCAGTTGTCCTAAAAAATTAATCACAGATAATGTAGCAGCCTTCAGGGCAAAAGAGTTGGTGGAAATGTGTGATTCAATGGGTATTAGACTGGTTCATTCCACCTCATATTACCCTTAAGGCAATGGTCTAGCAGAATCTTCCAACAAGAGCCTGATAAGGATAATTAAGAAGTTGTTGGAGGATAATAAGAAGAATTGTGATTCCAAGCTCAAATATGCAATTTGGGTTGACAGAGTGACCATCAAAAGATCCACAGGGAATTCTCCATTCAAGCTGGTGTATGGCACATAGGCAGTATTTCCAATTCAACTTACCCTCCCTGTGGCAAAATTCCTTCAAGAAGAGCAAGATGAGAAAGAACACGTGGCAAGAAGGATCACTGATTTGACAGAGTTACATCAGATTAGAGAACAATTGGCTGAAAAGGCTGCCGCACATCAAAAAAAGATCAAGGATGTTTTTGACAGGAAGACAAAAGCAAATAATTTTCAGGTTGGTGACTTGGTTCTGAAATGGGATGCACTGAAGGAAAAGAAAGGCAATCATGGAAAGTTTGATGCTTTCTAGACAGGCCCTTTTATTGTTTCACAGATTCAAGGTAACAACACCTTCATATTGAAAAGTATGGGGGGAGAAGCAGTTTTTGATGGCCCAGTTAATGGGCGTTTTCTCAAGATTTATGTGGTTTAAGGTATTTTGGCCTTAAAAATTTGTAAATATTTTGTTTTATTAGTTGTAGTGTAGGATCAGTCAGACTCCATACCCAGTGGAACACTACGAATTTTGCTAATTTGTTTTTCGTCAGGAAGGCATTGATCTATAGGTTCTTGAGACCTCACAGGGAGGATCTCATCCCCAAAAGGAGCCAGTGTTAGCGTTGTTAGCACTACTATACAAAAGGATAAAAATGGATCCAAAAATACTCCCAATGTCTGCAAATCTGCTTAAAATCATGCCAAGGGATCCATGCATGCTGTTGAAATCTCCAATTTTGGTCAAAGGTCATCCACCGATCGAAATAGTTGCAAGAGGAGAGCCCTTGGAGGGTCGACAATGCACTATCGGGAGGCGGAAACACTACAAAACCATGAAAAAACCCTTGGGCGCAGGCTTAAACGATGGTGGCGGCCGTTAGATTTGGCCGGTCAACGATCCAGATCTAATCGGTGGATCGCAATCACACATTTACCCCGCTGCCTCCTATCGCCCCTTGTCTTTTGCCGCTGCGATATTGCGATGCGATCTGATCGCTATCGCAAATCGCACCCATGTGTGTTAAGGTTCTGCCCTTTGTCTTCCATCGATGTAATATCGCGATCGCTCCTCCACCATCCGATCAGTCCCGACGATCCAACGACCCACGTTTGTTTGCGCCCACTTCCGAAGTACCGATGCGATGTTAATTGGTGGATCGCAAGTCGCAGGGTCAGGGCTTAATGTTAATGTAGACCACTCCATTTTCGCCGATGTGATATCAGGTGTCGGGCCCAATATGACTCGCCATTCCTTTGTATAAAGTCTCATGTCCGCTTTTCCACTTCTGATAGTGTATTTTCCTATACTCAATCTTCCTACCTTCATTCTCCCACCGTGCCATATCCTCTGTCCATCTACGCGATCCAACGGCTAATGTCTTTTCCTCGTCTTGCTCATGCCTCCGCTATACTGTCCGCTCAACCATTTCATGCTCCCGAAAGGACGAAGGTGGCCAGTATTCAGCAACTCTGCGCAATTAATCTTCAACTACCGCATTCAACAAGCAAGATGACCGAGAAGGAAAAGGACATGCCTCGATCCGGCCACAGCATTTATCAGTTATGGAGCTTGTTTCATATTACACTCTACCGGCTCAAGAAGGATAGCAGAACATCCGAGAAGGTCAAATTCATTTTCAGACATAGTCAGATCGCAGCAGAGACCCATATTAGATAGTTAAAGCGGTTGGTGGTCCATTATGACCCCTCCACGCATAGCCTAGTAGAGATTTTTGTAAATTGATTCTATATATACTCAGAAAAATGATGTAATCAGGTTGATGAGTGTGAGGTGAGTGTTAGTGTGTTGTAAAGCTTCAAATTCTGGAGACTATAACTACTTTGAGACCTGTAACTTCTGGTCTTCATTTCCAGCTAATACAAGCTTCTTTTTCTGTCATTTGCTCATTTTCCACTTCTTCTTCTTGTTCCAGGCTGTGCCTGTCTTGCATTAATTCATGAGCTGTGAATGTTTAGCATTAGACGGGCTGTCATCCCACCTCTATGTTAGAATTTAGCTGTTCATTGGAATTTCTAGCAGGTTTCTGTTGTTTAAATGCATAGAGAGTTGTCATCCTGTCTGTGTATTAGATAATAGTTTTACAGACCTCCTTTCTGGTTGTAGTTGGCCATCACAGGGTCTTGTGTATCTGCTGGTGCAGTCAGTCTTCTCCATCATCACATTTTGTTTAAACTGTGAGTAATTGGTGGTTAAAAGCCTTGTAGTTTGGGGGTGTTCACCCATGTCTGGGGCCAATCATAGTAGGAGTGGTTATCTGGCTTGAATATACAACATTTCTTTCATTCATCCATCATTTTATCCAACATTTTGTTGAATTTATAATGTTCCCGAGCATCACTGATATACAACCTAGGTGAGTTTCTTGGGGTGATAACATGACCTAATACCCTCATCCAGCAACCCAACTTCAAACAAACAAAACCCTTTGCACTTTATAACTAGCCTAAAACGGTGATTCATCCGGCCCTCTCTGGATTGGTAGGGCTAGATACCAAGTCAAAAGGTTGGTCTGCGATTACCTCAACTGGACTCTTACTCATCCTTAGAGATTCGAAGGAGTGATAACATATTGGCGTCGTTGTCGGGGAGCGAAAGCTCTGTCTTCCCCAGCAAAGGACAAAAATGATTTCGATCTGATTGTTGATGGTGAACAACAGTTGGACACATCAGAAGGCTGTACCATTCACCTGGCGACTCCATTGACTGAAAGATCTAGAAAATCAACACTTCATGGTGACTCCACTTTTCAAGAACCAATAGTTTGAAAACCTTCTTGGTGACTTCATTGTTATCAAGATGAGTTCTACTGCAAGAAGAAATCCCAGGTATGCTCCTATGGATTGATCTCAGATCCCTGTATTTCCAAATCCTATGCCTCATGTTGATTGGTTTACAAATCTTCCTATATTTAAAAATGAACAAGAATATGATGCTACTTTTCATTTAGTAAGGTTTCATGTACATGTATGTAGACTAAGAGTTAAGTTTCCTGGGGACTGTCTCATGAAGTTTTTTATGGCTACCCTTGAAGATAAAGCTAGGGTATGGTATGAAGGGTTACCAAGGAAGCTTATGTTCTCTAAAATATTTCCATAATGTGTTCTCCAACCATTATGTGAAGTCTTATATTTCTTTACAAAGTTGTTGTGATTATAGTGAAGGTTTCATTGCATATCTTGAAAGTATTGATGATATCGAATGTATGGATGATGAAGAAATCATTGAAGCCTTCTCTGATTTTTCCCTTCAACAACAGTCTGAAGAAGCCAGTCACTTTGATACACAAGATCATAGTCAGCATACAGTAGCTTCCTCTTTTCTTGAAGATGAAGGAATTTTTCATCTTGATAGTCAAAAGGAATCACATGAAATGAATCAGTAGTCTAATGAAAATTTATATACTCCTTTGCTTGAAATTAATAAAGATATTCAACATCCTTGTCAAACTTTAGGAGGGAAAGAAGACAATTTTTGTTTTGTCCAAAGAAAACAAAGAGCACTTCCTCCTTTGACTAAAGAAGAAATAAATCAGATTTTTAATTTTCAAATCCATATTCCATCCATTAAGAATGATGATGTTATTGTATAGTCTTGCCAGTTTCCAAGTGATTATGAAGAGGAGAATAGTGATAAAGAAGAAGTTGTTTTAGAGCCCCTTGCAGATACAAATATTCCTCAAGGTTCAGAAAATGAAAGGTCTGTTGATGAAAAGGAGTTTGCCCCAGATCCCATAAATATGGACACTTATGCTATTGAAAATATTATGGAGGATCATTTTGCTAATTTGTTACAACCATATGGAAATAATTCTTATTCTTCTCCTTTTATTGATTCACAAAAGGTAATGCTTCATAATTTTCATGATCCCTTGGACAGTCTTTTGCAAGCATTAGAGAAGATGAATGTTGTTTTGTTTATTAGCATAAAACTTGGTTTCAGTTTTCATTGTGAGTTGCCTACATATACATCATTCTGCTTGCTCGAGGTAAGTGAGAGCAGAATTTCAGTAAGTAACCATCTACTAGATTGGTTACACTGGAAGGATCATTTCACCTAATCAGCAATGGTGGAAGAAGGGAAAAAAGTGGAGGAACATGCCAATGTGTTGCCTCTGGCTCATGAAGAGGAAACAATTCAACTTGACAGTTGTTCTGATCTTTCTGCTAATCATCAAGATCTGTCCTTTGCACATGATTTTCAAGATTCTTTTACCAGTTTGTTGCAGTCATCAGATCATGATGGTTATCTTGTTTTGAATCATAGTTTTCAGCTTTAGTTGTATGTTGAGTTGCCAATCTTCAAGTTTTTTGTAGATAGTGTAAATAGAGGACAATCAGGTATCTAGTTGCTTGATTGGCTTCATTGGCATTTTTCCTTTACCTGATTTAGCAGTCATTTTTAGCAGTTAGAATAGAATAGGGTGTGGATTTTGTTTCAACAACAACTTTCTTTCAAGTTCAATTTTCAGCAAGTGATGACAGAATTCATCAAGGTTTGAAGCCTGAGGAGAAGGCCCTAAGGCTTTGATGATTTGATCGTTTGGAATGAAGTTTTCAATGTTCAGTTTGTTTATTAGTTTTTGACCGTATTGGCCCACATGGTTAGGCACTTCATCTACGGTGTTCTTGACACCTCCAAGGAGTTGTCATCCCCAATAAGGCCAATATTAGATTTAGTCTTTGCATCCTGCCATCAGTGATCAAAAATCCTCTTTTCATATCATATTAGGGTCCCATTCTAAATTTTTTGTCATTCCACCTTGGTCCTCATTCAAAAATTTACTCACTGATGGTAGCCCAAGTCAAAAAAACCTCACTTTTGCTCAAAAAACAATACTTGTTGGCCCACCTTCATGTCTTACTGAGTATACATCAATCATAAAATCTCATTTCATCATGTCTTTATGTCAGTCAAGTCACCATGAAGTCTACTCACTCAAGGTTTTCATTAGGTCTCTAGGTTTCATTTTTCCAAGGTCCAATAAAACACCATTTCACTGCATAAGGCCAGCAAAAGGTATGAGAGTGAACACCAATAATATCCCTTTTTCATTTAAAGAGGATTTCCAAACATGTAAGCATGGTTGCTAAAGTTCTAATTTTGGTTTCAAAGTATGATTTTCATACCAAAGTGTAATTTCATTTAAAAAAGAGATGTAATTCTATTTTAATTATATTTATGTAATTTTATGTTCACTATATGTAATAAATATTGTTCCTGAGCTACGAACTCAAAATCTATATGCCAACTTCATCAAAGAAAAGTCAAATATAAAGAGTACCAAACTCCAGCATTATCAATCTCCAAAGAAGAAAATCAAAGTGTAAAGGGTAATTAGCAAAGTTTTCAAAGGTGAATTGAAACATTAAAAAGTGGGTTTTAAAATCAAAAAATCAAATTCACTCAAGTATAAGAGCCTTCATAGCATCAAATTCAACTTCATTTGTCTCCTACCATCGTTGAGCAAACTCCAAGAGTGCATTTTTCAAGTTCCTAGGAAAAAATTGCAAAAAACAGAGCAGGCGTTGTGCGTTTTCCAAAGGGAAGGTGCACTTCCTTTCTGGCGCTACACACTTACTTATGGTGATGTGCACTTGCTTCTGGCACTATGCACTTGCCAAAGAGAGGGCGCACTTCCTTGTGGCGCTACTCACTTTCCCAGAAAAGCTAGAAACGCTTCCAGACTTCACCAAATTGCCTCCAAAGCTTCAGCAACATTGTCTTCAACCTCTAGCAAGTGAGTGACAGATAAATATAACATTCTCCTTCCTCCTACAGTCATTTCTTATGGTATTTTGAAAGTTTCATTAAATATTTGGTGTTTTACTCATTTCAAACCCTAGTATCTCCCTCAAATCACCATTGCACTCTCAATTCCCAAATTGCATTCCCCTACACTTTCATACCCTTCCCTCATTACAATTCCCTTTCCCTAAACCCTTTATCCCAATACCCTAAGCCCTAGGTGCTATAACTACCTAGGCTCCCAACCCCCAACTTGTAAATAATTTCCCCATCCTAAATTCCATCATATTACTACTCCCTGTCCCCTCCCCCATTTCATAAATCCCTAACACCATCTCCCTCAATTTCCCTTTCCCATTCCTTATTCCTAAAAACCACATTCCACCAACATCATACCTCCCTAGGGTTTTGACATTAAAACACCATGGAAAAAGAAGAAAACAAACCGTATAGTGAGGGAGAAGAAACAAAGGTGAAGAGACCACACAAAGGGGGGAGAGTACTCATATTTGAGCCAACAGATATCAGGGAACTCTTGGCATCTCCTATGGTTGTGACATGTTTCAAAAATATTGGTTGTTATGAATTCTGTGAGCAAATTCAAAAAGTCCAACACCATGCCATGTTGACTAGACTTTTCATATCTAACCTCCATGACAACCAAGTTACTCTAGCTGGTGTCACTTTTACCATATCCACTACCATTATATCAACTGCCACCGGGATCCCAAATGTTGGGGAGAAATGGTTCAACCAAAGTGAATTGGAGAAACATTACTATGATCCTTTCATAAAACCAAGGTACAAGAATGAGAAAAAGAAGTTTTTTCCTTTTTCTTACCTCCTAGATAGATATGCCCCAATGATGAAGATTATCATGAAATACTTTTCATGCAAAGGTAGATTTTCTAGACTTTATTCCTATCACATCCGGCTCTTAATGCATTTTACTAGGGTAAAGATGCTCAACATACCCTACTACCTTTTCCGGAGCATTGATAAGATGGAATTTATTGTCTAGAAAAGAGACTATGAACATCAAATGAGAAGTCTTTTCCATCATTCCCTCATCAAAATCATAGTCCTCTATCATCTCAATGAACTAAACATTGCATGGAGTACCTTCATAGCCAATCCCATATTCACTGATCCATCTATTCAGAATGTTCAAAATGTGCCTTCATCATCTTATCCTTCCACATCCATTCCTCCATCTCAGCCCACAGATCATGCATCATCATCAGATCAGTCTCCTTCACCATCACCTCCACCATCACCATTTCATGAGCACATTGAGTCACCTAGCAGAGATGAGATCGGTGAGCCAGAGCAGACTAAACAGGTTGAGGTCATCAAACCTAAAAGGATAGATTTGGGCACATTGGCACATACTTATCAGAGAGGTCATAGGCAGGTGTTTTCCCCACAGATTGTGGGAGGGGCCCTGCCTTCTTCACCAACAAAGAAGGTACACAAAGGCAAAGAAAAGATGACAGAGATAGAGATTCAGCATGAGGAGGAGGACCTCCATGAGACAGAGCAGGATTTTGACCTGGTTGACCTAGATGAGCATGATGACAATGAGGACACTAGCATTGTCATCAAGGAAAAATATGCACTTATCAGGGAGCTCCAGACCAACTTAGAGAGGTCCAAATATATTATTTCGTATTATGAGCAAGAAAACCAGTAGCTTCAAGTCAAACATAATGTCATGGATATTAATCTCATCAAGGCAAAAAGAGAAGAAATGAAATCCAAGGAATTGCTTGATGAGGACTATGGAATATATGGTGAACCTAAACAAGAGCAAGAACCAAAAAGCATACCTAGGACTAGAGGGCTGAAAAGAGCTCTAGAACTAGAGAGACAAAAGGAGGCTGCCCTTGCAAATCAACTAACATGGAATGAACAGTTTTCCATAATGATTAATGAGAACCAGGAGCATTATATTGATAAGGTAAACTAGAATTTAGAGAAGCTCATAGACAAGGAAAATAAAGAAAATGAAATTCAGAGAAAAATGGCAAAAATATTATGCCAAAAGAGAAACAAATGCAAGGGCAAAGCTCAAGGCAGCAAATGCAAAGATTGAAGCCCTAACTCATAAAGAAAAGAAAAAGACACTTGATATACTTTTAGAGGCTTCAATCCAAACCTAGCCACACCATCATCAACCACTTCACCAATTTTGAAGAATTTTAGCTCATTTTTGCAATTTCTGTCTTTTTATGTGTGTTCTTGGACAGTGTTATATCAGCAACATGGTCAAACATGCAGTGCCACACTTTTTTGAGCCACTTTTTGAGAAAATGAAGACCACCAGTGGATGCCAAATGACCAATACATTTAAGAAAAACACTTTTCCAGCCTTAGTGTGCAAAACTAGTAGGTAAAAAGGGCAAAAAACAAGAAAAAAAAATCATGTTTCTGCCTCAATTTTGGCCTAGGCATTGCACACTAAGCAGCCTTGGGAATATGAAGTTTTTATGGGACAAATCAGCTTCATTTTTCAAATTGGAGGCATATCCGGAAAGTAGACTTGAAGGGATTTCCAACAAGTCATATTGAGCCTAATTTGGACACCTACAACTCAGTCAAAATCACCCTGCAACAGGGAGGGCGCACTTGACCATTTGCTAATATTTTTGAATTTTCACTGTAATTTTGACTTTCATCTCAGAAAATGATGCTTTCACCTATGTAATTGAGGATGGTAAATGTAATAATTATGTGGATAAGTTACCTAGGGGTATATTCATTAGGTAAAAGTTATCATTAATTCAAATGAATCAGTTTCAATGTAATTAGGGAGGAGTCACTTAGAGCTCCCTATACTCTAGGTATCAGTTCAAATTTTTGTGGATCTCTTTCCCAACTCAGGGATTCAACCCCTGAGGGTGAGAGCAGGCTTTTTTGATGTCTATATCATTCCCTTATTCACTCTTGGAAGAGGTTTGACTCAGTTGGATGTTGTAGTATTTATCAGAGACACTATTGTATTAGAATTTGGCCAATTTTGATAGATGAGTTGCAGCTATTTCTTTGGGATACATGTGGTATGAATGTTTAGCATTGTTTCTTCTCTGTTATTATTTGTATGAAAGTTTTTTAAGTTCATAAACCATTTCATGTCTATTATATGACAATTTTGAAGTTGATAGGTAGAATACATGTTTGCTCATGCTCTGTTTTGGGAAAGTTATCATAATTTGTCCATTTTTTCTTCAATTTAGGAAGAATGCATCTCCTATGCTCTTCCTAACTCCTCATCAGTCTTAAAAAATCTCACCAAAACAACTTTTAAGTGTTAATTCTTCTGCCTACCTTTCCCCTTTGAATGTCTGCAATCATATCTTATTTTCCCTGACCTACCTCTTTGACCTAATACCCTCATCTAGTAACCCAACTTCAAACAAACAAAACCTGCTACAGTTTATAACTAGCCTAAAACCCTAATTCATCCAGCCCTCTTGGCTATGATTTTATGGAGAGAGACCTCTCCGGCTTGTTAGGGCTAGATACCAAGTCAAAAGGTTGGTCTGTCGTTACTTAAGCTGGACTCTTCCTCAACCTTGGAGATCCAGAGGAGTGATAACAATGTGGACTGGGAACTCCTTAGATTGATTTTACATAAAATTGGCTTTAGGCTACTATCAATTAGATGGATCATGGCATGTGTCTCACTGGCTCACATGGGGGTTATCATTAATGGGTATCTTTCAACTTTTTCAAGGCATCTAGGGGACTGAGGTAGGGTTGTTCTTTGTCTCCTCTATTATTCTTGATTGTGATCGATGGTCTGAGTAGAACGATTTGGGATGCTAAATCTAGGGGGACTATTTTTGGATACAAGATGTCTAGGTACTTGAATTTGTCACACCTGATGTTTGTTGATGAAATCCTTCTGATGGGAAGGGCATCTGTTTTGGAATGGTAGACATTTTTCCAGATCTTGGGTGACTTTTGGGAGGCAACTGATCTAGTCATGCATCTTGTGAAATTAGCTATATATGTAGTAGATGATGGATTGGAAGAGGTAAAGGAAATTTCCACTCTTTTTTGGGTTACCATACATTCAATGAGTGGTGGATTTAGGTACCTAGGATTTTTTATCAAACCAAATCGGTACTCGGTATGTGCCTAGAAGTGGTTGGAAATGAAATTTGAAAAGAGGTTGGAAATGTGGTCTAACAAATGGCTTTCTTTGGGAAACATATTAGTATTGGTAAAGGCCATACTTCAGAGCATAGCGACATATTGGATGCACATCATTTCTCTTCTAGCTACAATTATTCGTAGGATCAATGTGATTATGGCTAATTTCCTCTAGGGGGTGTTCGGGACAAGAGGAAGTTTCATCTTGTGAAATTTGGTGTTCTATCTAGACAGATATCTAAGGGTGGGTGGGGTATATTAGATCTGGAAATTTTTGATCGGGAACTACTATTAAAAAACCTTTGGAGGGAGGTTAGTACGGAAGGTTTATGGCATCAAAGTATCTAGAGTAAATATTTGAAGCAACATGAATCAATGATTTCTTGGATCAGAGTGGTCGCACCTGTTAAAAACGAGGCATCGTTGTGTTGGAATATCCTGATGAAAGTCACCCTGTGGCTACTGAGAAATCTGAGGTGGATTGTGGGTAATGGTGAGATAGTAGAGATAGGCCTGGATACCATCATTGGCATCCCCAGGTATCACAATCTATCTCTTCCCTTGATTATTTTTTTACACAACAGAGGTATTATTTATTTCAAGGATGTGATAGAGGATAGGGATCCTGAGTGCTTACATATCCAATGGAAAGGGGAAGAGATCATTGGATTCTACAGGGACTTTTCAGTTGAATGGACAAAATCTATACTTTTCCTAAAGAAAAGGGCATTTGTTGTATTGAGGAGGATGATCAGTTGACGTGGAATGGCCCCATGGTTAAGGGGCAGCTCGGAGTCAAATATATTTATGCATTTTCTACTCATGGGAAGTTATGCTACCCTAAATTTGGATGGTTTCAAGCTATGTGGAAGTGGGAAATCCCACTAAAATTGACATGTTTTGTGTGGCTGGTGGTCCATGACAAGATCCTAACATGGAACAATTTTCTTAAGATATATTATATGGGGTTTAGGAGATGCACATTATGTAGTGCATCTATGGAGGATACGAGCCATATTTTTCTTCAATGTTCCTTTACTAATACAGTTTGGGAGGAGGCCCTTAAGTCCTTGCAGATTTACTCTAGGTGAGAGTGATCCACAATGGACATTTTCTTGTTGGTATGGTTCAGGGAGCATAAGGAATATAGAGTCCTCCTTTTCTATATATTTTGGGGCAATGGGAGGGTTCGAATCGCTTTGATTATTTAGCAGAGGATTCCTAGTGTGAGGGAGACTTGTATCATGATCACTTCCTTCTTCCTTGAGAAAAGCCCAATGACCCATCACAATTCCACTAGAAATATTTCTATGTAGGAAGTGTGGAATAACTTCCCGGTGGGATTTTTTTATGGGGTTGCATTAGGGGGGATATGTCGAAGTGGGATGTTTATCTATTTGAGCCTAGATGAATACTATAGTTTCAAATGGTGCAGTGGCTAAGGTAAAAATAGTAGGGCAGAGTTGTTGGCACTCTGGGGCATCCTCTTTTGTGCCAATTGGATGAAAATTGAAGAGATTGGTATATTTTTTTATTCTAGGGTCATTACTGACTAGGAAAATCAATGATCGAATCTATGTGCTCTTGCCCTGTCTCATTGGATGCATAGGACAAGGTCCATATTTTCCTCATTCTGGAAGATCTATGTCTCTGTTAGGTCCCTAATACTAGTGATTACCCCATTACTATTCTCATTGTAGCCCTTATTGTTATTATTGTGCCCCTATTGTCCCCATATTGTTACTAGTGTGCCCCATAGAAACCCACTATTGTTATTGTTGTGTGCTTATGTTATTACTGTTATGTCAACTAGATTATATTGTGACCCTTTAGACTCCTACATATAGAAGGGAGGTTTACTCATTTGTATCGTCCAATATTTTTTCATTTGTGTAATGTAAGGGAGGTTTCCCCCTCGAAGAGGCTGAATTCTAAGGCATTGATCTATCTTTTCTATCTTTCTGTGAGCTAGTTTCATAACATTTGGTATCAGAGCTTTGGATTCTATGGTTTGGCTACTCCAAACAGGTCATCATGGAATTTTCACTATAACATGTTTTTGAGCCAAAATCATTCTAAACTTCAGGTCTAAATTTTAGAGCTTGTCTCACTATAGGTTTGGAGCCATGATCTGAAGAAGTTAGGGTTTTTGCAGACTCTCGAATTACATTCCAAATAGGTGACCTCGGGAAAATAGTCATAACTTTTTTTCTGAGCATCAGATTGAAATTTCGTAAGAAGTTTCAGAAAGAGGACAGCTTGTAGTTTTTTGTATATCAGTTTCAGGTACTCAGGTCTAAATAATGACACGTGGAACTTCGTACAACTTCACTCTATTAAACTAGTCTATAATCAGGTCACCGTGGGAGATTTGTCATAACTCTTCCTTGGTGAATCCAATCT
This sequence comes from Pinus tabuliformis, assembly GCA_031772625.1. Taxonomy (NCBI): domain Eukaryota; kingdom Viridiplantae; phylum Streptophyta; class Pinopsida; order Pinales; family Pinaceae; genus Pinus; species Pinus tabuliformis. Next base: position 75,200,406 of record CM062819.1, on the reverse strand, counting down.
TGATCAGACTTGCGGGGTTAGAAAGAGAAATAAAAGGGCTACTGCAAGACGTGATTTCAGATATTTGATATCCGCAGTTACAGAGATACAACAAATTCAATATCAAGCTCTTACAAAGTGAAAAAAAAAGGTGTGTAGTTTTTTTAAAATTTTACGTAAGATTGGTTTGAAAACTTAGTTTGAAGGAATTCAAAGGGAATAGTGAAGAATTATTAGCATTAATTGATGCCCCGAAGAAATAAAATGGAAACACCTAGTAAGCAACCTGAAATCTCTAGCTTGACTCGTGAAGAAGAGGAAGAAATGCAACATGATATATCAAAATTACAAGACCAAGTACAACAAATTTCACTCTCACAAAAGGTAACTGAAGCCAAGATGAATGGCGTGGAAGCTAATATGAATGGTGTGCAAGTTAATATGGATGGCTTGGAAGCTAATATGGATGGAATGGAAGCTAAGATGAATGGCATGGACACTAAGATGAAAGGTTTCGACGCTAAGATGGAATAATTGAAGATAAATTTGAATAAGTTTCTACAATAAATGGTTACTAATGGTGAAAGGGTAGTAAAGGAAATTCATGATGAGAACAAAAGAAATGTTAATCATGATTTCATAGACTCTAATGTTGGATTGAAGAACCACAATGTTCCAAAAATCGATATGAGGAAGTTTGATGGCAAGGATCCCCGAACATGGATACTACAGATGGAGCAATTTTTCGATCTCCATAATGTGAAAAACACACAAAAGTTACATATTGCAAATTTATATTTGAAACCAAATCAGTTTGTATGGTATCGATGGATTTGCTCTCGTAAATAAATTGTTACTTGGGCAATTTTTACAAAAGAAATGATAGCACATTATGAGGATACAAAAAGCAACACCTTTTTTAGCCAATTGATAAATCTCAAACAAAAGGTTTCAATGATGGAGCACATTGAGGACTTCCAAAAATTGAACATAAGGGTAAAAGATATTCCAGAGGAGCATAGGATTGATGTGTTCATAGGGACTTTAAAGGATAATATCCAACATGAGGTTCACCTTTGTGATGAAAAGGAGTCTTGGATATTACCTAAAATTCCCCTTTTACATAAAAAGTTTCAATCTTGGACTTATGGTTAAGAACCACAAAGTCTAAACGGAAGCGCTCTTAGGCATTAAGCCCTTCAACCATGGACTTACAGCACTATCGGAGCCTTTTCCCCTATCGGAAGCCACCACCCATGAGCTTTAAAGCCCGCAAGCACCACAGTTTATCTATCGGGAGCGATCCATGCCACCCATCATATGATCCACGGGAACTATATATATATAATCCCCCTTTTATAACCACGGCCACATACATATAATTATATGGGAAACAATACAAACCCCGTTTTTATCAAAATGCCGGACTTCAAATTATATATATATATATATATATATATACCTTTACAATTTTCGGCAGGTCCGATATCGGCCGTCGCAACCATAAACATTATACCGCGGACCCGATGACCCCCGATTAGGTTGCGGACCCGATCTACAATTCACCACAGTTGATATTTCTATCGCATCCGCCTCCGCCCAAAGGTAATTCGTCGGCGATCGGCGATCGCTCGTCACGGGTTATATATATATGTAGATATATATATATATATATATATATATATATATATATATATATATATATATATATATATATATATATATATATATATATATATATCTATATATATATATATATGCATCCGACGATACAAAACCGGACCCGACTTGGCATTTCAACTTGATATATATTATATCGCGTCCGCTCTCATCACTAAGGGTTCCGATACGATATCGCTCCGCTATTGCCGATATGCCGATGCGATGGTATTTCCGGACCCGATAAGTTCCAAAGCCACACTTGATATCGTTTCAAGTCCGTTCAATGCTCCGCTAAGGGTTTGTTTGGCGTCGATTCTCTATGTTAATGGCTTCTCGGATTCTCGTTAACCCAGATTTGCCTTAAACACAAGATTGCTTACGGTTATGAATAAAAGCACATACAGATCGAATTGCATGAACTTTAAAAAGGTAATTTAAACACACAAGACCTCCACAGGCCGCATTAACAAAACGTTGCACAAAACACTATAATTGTTCATAAATAAAACACAAAGTCTCGACCTTTGGCCAGATTACACCATAAAATGACCTCTGTTACCCAAATACAGTCCACAACACACTTTGAGCTCTCGCTCCACTCCAAGCCTCACTCCTCTCTCTCACTCATCACATTTTTTCTTCCTTTTCTAACTCAATAATTTCTCTAACAAATATCTAACAATAATATTCTATTTCTAAGAGATCTAACAACAATCTTCTATCTCTTAGCTCTCATGCACACCTAAGCTAAGAAATCTTATCCCTAATCTAAATAAAACAATGCCTTATTTATTACAATAACTAACAATTTGAGAAGTCATCCTTCTGGGTAATAGTCAAGCAATTTTACTGTGATTAGCCACAACATGTGGACAATCCTCCACATTGCTGGCTAATGCCGATGCTCCTGCATCAGACTCCCGAGGAAGAAAAGATTTGTCCTTCAAACCTTCAGGACTCACTCCATATTTATGTAGTTTAGCTGTTGTCAACCAACTGAAATCTTCCACTGGCTTCTCCTTCCACTTGACTAAATACTGGAAATATGTCTGTCCTCTAGTTTTCTTAGATATTCTTTGATCTAAAATAGCTTCAACTTCTTTCTGAGATGCTTTTGGTACTTGTTCCTCCCAATCCACAGTTTGAACTTCATCACCTGTAGCTTCTTGCTGCAACTCTATTTCTATCTCTGAATGGATACAAGTCTGCAATATTAAAAATGGGGGATATTCCGATCCCTTATGGTAGGTCAATCTCATATGCATTAGCAGAAAATTTCCTTTTCATTTACAGGGTCCTATTTTCTTCAGTTTCAGTTTGTTATAAGTATTTGTAGGAAATCTCTCTTTCCTCAAATATGCCATGACCAAATCTCCTACTTGAAACTCTTTTTCTCTCCTTTTCAGATCTGCTCTCTGTTTGTATCTTCTGTTGCTTTCCTGCAATTTATCTTTGACTTCTTCCTGTAGCTTTTGCATTTTCTCAGCAAAATCTTCAGCACTTGCACTCCTGGCTTCCTGTTTTCCCAAATCTCTGAGCTCATATACTCCTCTTGGATGCATTCCAAAGACAATCTGGAATGGACTCATTCCTGTGCTTCGATTTGGTGTATCATTGTAAGCAAATTCAGCTTGAGCTAATGCCAAATCCCACTGTTTGGGATTCTGATGAACCAGAGTTCTTAATATATTTCCCAAGCTTCTGTTCACAACTTCAGTTTGTCCATCTGTCTAAGGATGGTAGGTTGAACTAAAACTGAGTTTAGTTCCTAGCTTCTTCCAAAGTGTCCTCCAGAAATGCCCTACAAATTTAGTATCTCGATCTGATACAATGCTCACAGGTAAACCATGCAATCTTACAATCTCAGAAAAGAATAAATTGGCTATGTGTGTGGCATCATTAGTCTTCTTACAAGCAATAAAATGGGCCATTTTTGAAAATCTGTCTACAACAACATAAATAGAATCATTTCCTCTCTGAGTTTTTGGTAAACCCAGAACAAAGTCCATACTCGCTACATCCCATGGTCGATCTGGTATGGGAAATGGTTGATATAGACCTGCATTCTAACTCCTTCCTTTGGCATATTGACATACCCTGCATTTCTCAACAAACTTCTTAACAACAGTCTGAATTTTAGGCCAATAATAAAAAGCATTCACCTGAGTGAAAGTTTTGTCTTGTCCAAAATGACCAGACAATCCTCCACTGTGCTTTTCTTTAATGATGTTTTCTCTCATTGAACATTTAGGAATGCATAATTTGTTGCTTTTAAATAACAGGCCTCCTTGAATAAGGTAGTCCATCCACTGACTTCTGTTATGGCTCACTGGATTCTGCACTGTTGTGTAGATATCTCTAAAATCCTCATCATCCTTGTACATTTCTATCATTTCATCAAAACCTACAACACCCACTTTAAATTCTTGCAAAAGAAAACTTACCCTGCTCAACGCATCTGCCACTTTATTAGACTTACTGCTTTTGTGCTTTATTACAAAAGTGAAACTTTGTAGAAATTCCACCCACTTGGCATGCTTCTGATTTAACTTTGGCTGATTATTAATGAACTGCAAAGCATGATTATCTGAATATAAAATGAATTCCTTTGGCAGTAAGTAATGCCTCCACTCTTTCAATGCCTGCACAATAGCATAGAATTCTTTGTCATATGAACAATATCTCCTTTTCGCATCATTTAATTTCTCACTGAAATACGCTATCGGTCTTTGCTCTTGGCTCAACACCACCCCAACTACTTCTCCACTTGCATCAGTTTCCACTTGAAAGACTTTCTCGAAATTTGGCAGTGCTAGAATAGGCTTTTCTGTTATCTTTCTTTTCAACAAATTAAAATTCCTGTCAGCTGCTTCTGTCCATTGAAATGGTTGATTGACCTCCCTGATTGTCTCAAGGATTGGTGCACAAACTTGACTGAACCCTTTTATAAACTTCCTGTAAAAACTAGCAAATCCATGGAAACTTCTTACCTCGAATACACTCCTGGGAGTAGGCCAGTTTCTGATTGCTTGTACCTTTTTCGATCCATTTTTAAACATTCTCTGGAAATCACAAATCCCAAATACACCAGCTCCTCTTTCATGAAACTACATTTCTTCAAATTAATTAGTAGTTTTTCCTTCTGCAGAGTTTTCAAGACTAACATCAAATGTTCCAAATGCTCCTCTTTACCTTTGCTGAAAACCAGAATATCATCAAGGTAAACAACAACAAATTTACCTGTATATTCTTTCAAGACCTCGTTCATTAGTCTCATGAATGTGTTGGGCGCATTAGTGAGCCCAAAAGGCATCACTAACCACTCATACAGTCCATTATTTGTTTTGAACGCTATCTTCCATTCATCGCCTTCCTGAATTCTGATCTGATGGTACCCGCTTTTTAAATCTATCTTTGTAAAATACCTGGATCCACTTAAACAGTCCATTAAATCATCCATTCTGGGAAAAGGAAATCTATACCTGATTGTTATTTTATTAATAGCTCTGGAATCGGTGCACATGCACCATTCTCCTCCCTTTTTCGGACTAAGCACCGTTGGCACAGCACACGGACTCAGACTTTCTCGGATCAGTCCCTTGTCCATCAACTCTTGAACCTGTCTTGCAACTTCTGCATTTTCCTGAGGAGTTAATCTATATGCAGCTTTATTAGGTAAACTTGCTCCTGATATTAAGTCGATATGGTGACTTATACTCCTAATCAGTGGTAATTCATTCGGCAATTCATCCACAATGATATCCATGTAACTATTTAACACAGATTGAATTTCTTCAGGAAAATCATTTAAATTTGTGGAGGATAAAATTACCTTTGGCCTTCCCACGATAGTGAAATGCACCTCTTCACGTTTGTCAACCTCCTGTAGCAGTTCTTTGCCACTTATCAGCATAATATTATTCTCAGGCAGCTCTTTATCAACATCATTCTTCACTAGCAGCAACGTATGTTTAACTCCGTCCTTCTCTATGGTGTATGTATTTCTTCTCCCATCATGAATCACCTTTCGGTCAAATTGCCATGGTCTTCCCAATAACACATGACATACATCCATGGGCATTATGTCACATAAGATCACATCTTTGTATGTGTCGATCTGCATTTCCACATTACACTGTTCTGTTACAATAACTTGATGACCCTTCTGAAGCCAAGAA